>RJWM01049491.1:0-11094 GCA_004363535.1 Dasyprocta punctata
AGTGCTTGTTATGAAAGTATTTTCCTCTTTGAAATTCATATATGAAACTTAACTACCAATGAGATAATATTAGGAGGTAAGGACTTCTGGAATTGATTCGATCATGAGGTTTCACCCACAGAAGTTTGAACAGTACCTCCATAAAAGAGGCCCCAGGAAACTCAAAGATTCCTTCCACACAGAGCGCACTGAGCGGGAGCCACTCAGAACCAGGATGGGCCCTCACCAGAACTGAACCTGCTAGCACTGTGACCTTATGTTCTCCATCCTCTCTGAAACTGTCAGGAATAAATTTCTGTTGTACCTAAGCCATCCATTTGATAGTATTTTGAGATACTATCACAGATGGACTGCACAAAAAGTAATAAAACTGATTCAGATCAAGGAAGTTTCAAGGGGTTGGTTTGGAAATGCTGCATAGACAGCCAAAGATGTAAGTAGAATTTTTTTTTTAAAAAGTGTCATCTAGATAATAGTGAATTCAAACATACAGAGAAAAGAACAGTGGTAGTCATTTTTGAAAACAAAAGGTGTAGTCCTGCAAAGGAGTTTCAAAGCTCTGACCCTGAGGTCCATGGCTTATCTGCAGCCAAGCAGGCTCAGGATGAAAATAGGCAGAGGGCCTTTAAGAATTGTAGATCTTGGGGTGGGCCAGGAGAGTCTTTTTTTGGAAGAAACTATGGATTAATAATAGTCTGAAAAGTACTTCTCCATACAATCAGTGTCCATAAATATGCAAGCCGCTTTACAAAATTACAGCACAGCAGTTCTACACCTGGCCATGCTGAGAAGAAAGAAAGGCATCATGCCAATCACACATCTTGTGGTTTTGTTTGTTTTGAATCATCTCACCAACCTAATTTCCTAAGCCATCATTTGTTCCCAGGTTAGCACCTAAAATTCCGTACTATCAGGAGATAAAGAAATAATACAAGACAAATGTACTGTCACAGCCCTTCCCATCTAACACCCAACACATAGTAATGTAGTTGGTAACTAAATCATGCCATGAACTGTGCCTTATTAAATTTCATCCCAGCTGTCAAACTCATTCTGTAAGTTTTATTCTTGACACCCTAACCTCTCCCTTGCCTTATTTATTTATTTATTTGTTTTTGAGACGAGGTCTCACTATGTAGTCAGGACTGGCCTTGAACCCACTTATGTAGCCCAGGTTGACCTCAAACTCATGGTGATCATCCTGCCTCAGACTCCCAGTTGTTGGTATTACAGGCATGACATCACCACGCCTGGCCACTCCCTTGGTTATTGGAAACCAAACTACTGATTTCCCAACTAACCACCCCCTTGCCTCTTGAGAATTCTAAACCACTGATTTCAGTGATCTCACTTCGTTTTTAGTTCTATTGCTTTTTCCTTTTCACTCTGTACCTTGGAAATAGCAGCGATGAGCCCTCTCTCTGGAGGTAATAATGTGTGTGTGCATGTGCACACGTGGTGTGCAGTACATGATTCTCAAGGTATGGCCTCAAGCCATATCACATATCCTTTTAAGCAATTCTCATTCCAAAGAGCAATCAGGTTCTTTCTGTTCCACTCAACGAGGCATCTTTCAATTTTTATCTGTTCCCATTATTGTCTATCTCACAGAAGGATGGTACCCAGTAACCTAATCCACAGCCCAGGCATCATCCCTATGGCACATGTGCTGCAGTGGGCACACAGAGCCCTCTCTGTGATGATGTCATGAGTTATAGGAGTTCTGTTTTCTAAACTAAAACTTCAGTATTCATATTTAATTACAAAGTCGGCACTCTGTAATAAATAAGTGGGTTTTGGGTTGCAGTTTGGGCACTCAATCTCTAAAAGGTTCAGCATCATGGCATTATACTAACGCCCCCCATTACAATGAAGACTTTCCAACACCTGGTCCATAGAACCCCATCATTTCTTCTTTGTGATTATGTTTATTTCTACAATTGAGTTATTCACAATTTTTTTCTTGGATTTCTGTAAGTCAACTGGCCTCCATCTTTTTGCTAAAGATTCTATTCTCCACTGCTACCAAAACAAACTATCTAAAATGCTGAGCAGCCAGGGATTTAGCTCAGTGGCATAAGTACCTGCCTGACAAGCATGAGGTCTTGAGTTCGATCCCCAGTACCAAAATAATTAAAAAATTTAAAAAATGCTGATCAAACACTATCTTCTGATAAAATGCCTAGAAGCTGACCTTTACCCTCAGTACAAAGACTGTCATGCTGGGAAAGTGAACACGCCTAGGCTTTCCTAGCACCTGCATCCTTTTCCACTTCCCAAGATCAACCAGTTTGCTGTTCCTCAATTGTGCTAAGTTTTCGAAGGTTACACTGATGTGGCTCATTATATCCCTTTCCCAAGTACTGTCTGTATTCCTTTCTTAACCTAATTCTGTGTCGGGCCCGAGGCCCTCTATCATGGCCCCTGAGAACTTGTCTATAAATTACTGCCAAACCTGTGCCAAATCTGAGTTAGACATTTTGCAAGCCATCACCAGAGTATCCAGTGTTTCCTTATAATGTATTTCTCAATTCTTGAATTTTTTCTTCCGTCTCTTCCAGTGAGCTGTAAGCGGAGAATAGAGACATGTCTCTTAATTTTGTGCTTCTAATACCTATAGTAATGCCTCTAACATAATGGTATTTAAAGGATGTCTATTATTATTATTATTATTATTATTATTTTGCTTCTAGGAATTGAACTGAGGACCTCACGATTGCTAGGAAGGCGCTGCACCCCTGAGCTAAATCCTTGACACCCTAAGGATGTCTATTGTTTAAATTGTCTATTGAATAAACTATCAAAGCAAAAAAATACCCAAAATATAAATACTTATGAGCACGTAGTTTAATTTTTAGTTGAGGGAAATTGGTTTAAACATAGATAAATTAGACAACAAAAAAATCCATCAGAGTGTCATCATATGAAATCTACTTCATTTTCAACATCAATTTACTTTTTACAAAGTAAATATTTTAATTGCACAAATTTATGGGGAATAGTGTCATAATTTGATATATGTATACAGTACTCATGATCAAATCAGAGAAGTTAACATTCATCTTGAACTTTTTTTTTATTTTAAAGAGGATAAAACCCAGGAAAATAAAACAGAATAAAACCAATCAAAATAAACCAGTGTAAGTGATACAAGACTTCAAAACCTTATGAAACCAACAATAGTTACCATAATGCCTTTTGTTGTCTTCAAGTAGCTGCAGATACCTTCAGACATAGTAAAAATTGAACAGAACAGAATAGAAAAGAAACAATAAAAACAAAACAATGAATGAAATAAAGGACTTCAAAACAAGCCAATAGTAAATCCAAAGTGGCTACTATGTCTTGCTGTCTTTCAAATAGCTGCTCATGCCATCAGATTTAACAGAATCAAACAAAACAAAAGAGAATAAAACCCAACCCAACAAAACAATGAAAATGATATGGGTTCCTAGCTGGGATCACTTTCTGGTGAGCCCCAGTTCTCTCCTCCCACAGTCCATGAATGGCACTGACTCATGGAGAGGCTTTGGTGTGGCTGTCCCCACACTGGCAGCAGCCTGCGCATGGTGCTCTCATCTTGAACTTTAAAAAAATTTGGTTAACATAAAATAATTGCACATAGTTATCAGGTGCACTGTGATTTTTCACTATATGTGTAAAATATATACTATTCTAATCAAGGCCATTAACATTTTCATCTTCTTATAATTCCTTTGTGTTTGGACCTCTGAGCTCTTCTTTTCTAGCTATTCAGAAACACACGTAACAGGTAATAAGTATGGGTTATTTTATATAGAAATAAAATATTTTTATACTATATATTACATGTGCTTTATTATGATATAATTATATTACACTTATATTAAATATATATATATATATATATATATATATATATATATATACCTCCCTGCAAAACACTAGGACTTATTACCTCTAAGGGCTTGAATATCTGTTATCTCACCTCCATCCTCCCTCTTGCCCCAATCCTTCCCAGACCCACTATTATACATTCTGATAGATTATTTTTTAACATCCACATTAGAAAGAAGACATGGTATCTGCCTTTCTGTGTCTCACCTTCTTCACATACCATAATGTCTCCCAGATTTATCCATCAGGATATGATTCTTTTTATGGCAGAATAATATTCTATTGTGTATAGATACCACATTTTTTCTATCCATTCTTTGGTTGATGAGCATCCAGGCTGATTCCACAGTTTACTTATTGTGAATAGTGCAACAAATATATGCACATGTGTGTCTTTTTGAAGTCAGCATCCATATTCTTTCAGACAAATTTTGTAAATAATTTTGGTTCTACACTACTATGTAATTTATACTAGAGATTGTAAAAGATTCAGCAACAAAAACATGTACATGACAAGAAGACAGATAAAATGAGTAAAGTAATACTGATTATTCCATGGGAAGGAAAAAGATGTAGGGAACAGATCGCAGAACCTTCTAGAATTGAGAGATCCATGTCCCCCACTCAAAACCATACTGATACTCATTTTCAGGTGTTGTCACTGATGAGATTGCATTGGATATGTGTACACATGTGTACACAGAGCCAACTCAGGTCTCAGCAGAACCATCATGCATGCCAAATTTACATCATGATTATTCAGTTTCCTTCTATCAGATTATTGACATATTTTATCATATTGATAACCAGCAACTACAAAGGTAGAATATATAAAATGTCAGAAATTATCTAGTAAATAATTAATCTAGTCAAGGGGAGAAACAAGCAGCAGTTAAAACATAACTAAGACCACAAAGAAGACATATTTACTACACATTTAGAAGTGTATTCAAGTGAGACTAAAAATGACAGTCTGCCCTGTAACACCAATCTCCAACATCCGATACTGGGATCCTGAACAGGAATCATCAAACAAGGCTTAAGGTAATGTAAAAGGCATGCCTTATTAACTTCTGGACATCTCATTTCTTGGTCATAAATCCTATTAACTTGTATTACAAACTGCCATAAAACTTGGAGATAAAAGATAATTTATACTTGGTGTACAGAAGCTAATGTTTCTGTACTCCTGAGAGGCACGGGACCAGAAAATGAGAAAATGTGTATGTGAAACCTGGAGTCATTCACAGTATGCATGCGCAGCATGCTAAACACAGCCCTTAGTGCAAACATTGCCAGCAGGAACACAGCACAGACAGCGAGGCACATCAGTGCTGCTCCATGTCCACAAGGTCTCTCTGCTCCATAAAGGCTCCTGCTCATGAAAAGTAATGGTATTTTATCAAGAACACATTTGTGGAAGTAAAAGAGGAATGTTTACTTTTAAGGGAGTAGTCAGTATGCAGCCTATTTTTAATTTTGCATTTTCAAATGAATGATGGACCGTTTGCTTCCAAAGGAAGTGCTACCTACTGAGGTTTTACTTCATAATGATTTTCTGGTCTACGGCAATTGCAATATGCTGAGATACAATACAAAACACTTACATGCTAAAAGCTCAATCATATTCATATAGCTTATATGGAATTACACTATTGCATCTTTGTTTTATAATGCAAATTATAATTTATGAAAATAAATCACAGAAAGGGGACTGGAATGAGAATAAAAGTATTAGACTGGCAGATGCCAAGTGACTTTAAGTAAACTGCCTGGCTAATAATACTAATCAATGAAAGATGATTATTTATGCAATCTAGCCACATGAGAGGCACACATGTAGAATCTCCAAAAATAAACACAAAATATTATAGAAATACTAAGACAAAGTAGTAAGTTTTTCTTTTGTTTTGTTTTGTTTTGTCTTGTTTTTAAAAGATCAAGAGAATAACACTTAAATTCTAGGAACTAAGACTCTTGTGGCCAGTTAACATTCATATGAGAGGCACTGTTAAAGTTCTCTCACACATTACAGCACTAAAAATTTACCACACAGGCCCTGTAACATTAAGATGACTTATATCTCCTGCCAGTATCTTTTATTTCAGGTAATATGTAATTATCAAAAACTTCTAAAAGACACTGTGCTTAAAGCTAAGTCTCATGATATTTAACATTTATACTGAATATAACACTTTTAATATACCATAGCAAAGCTGAATGGTAATCACATTTAACAAGCTTATATGTAAAAGATTATTGTTATGTTTTGATTTTGTTATAGTTTTTTTTTTATTTTAAAGAGAATAAAAGAAAACAAAACAGAAGAGAAGAAAGCAGACCAAAACAAAACAATGCAAGCAACACAGGACTTCAAAACAACACAATAGGAAATCAACAGTGACTATCATAGCATCTCTTGTTTTCTTTGAAACAGTTGTCCATATCTTCACGCACAAGGAGTTCAAACAAAATGATAAAAACAAAAGAATGAAAGCTTTACAGGCCTTCAAAACCAGACAATAGGAAAATCAACAATGGCTACCATAATGTCTCTTGCTGTCTTCAAAATAGCTGTCCACACTTTCACACATATTGAAATCAAATAATACAGAACAGACCAAGAACAATCAAAACAAAGGATAAATGTATTACTGGACTTCACAACAAGATGATAAGAAATCAGCACTGGCTACCATAATGTCTCGTTTTCTTCAAAGTAGCTGTTGATACCATTACTTGTAATAAAATCAATTCTTGGAAACTCTTTAGGAGAAGTTCTAGGCATGTATAAGCCTATACATGTACATCTACCTGAATTAGAGGCAAAGACAAAACAAAACATAATGTATTACAAGAAAAACAAGCAACAAAAGAGACTAATAAAAAACAATAACAAAGATCCCAAAACAATAACAATACAGGCTTGCAAAACAAGGTGGTAGGATCATAAATAAGGTTGCTATTTTACATAGTTATCTTCAAAAGAGTTATTCAGATTACCAGATATAGACTTGCAAAATTGATCTAATCCTATGAATGCTGTTTTGTTCCAAGAACTAATAGAATTAGTAACACAGTCTTCTTAGCTATCTTAAGTGTATATATACAAATTTGTATCTTTTCTCTTTTCCTTCTTTTCTCCTTTTTCCTATCTGATTTATTTTTTCCCCTTTGGGAAGTTTTTATCCTTCAATACTATTTACTGAAGATTTTGTATCTTATTTACTCTTTCGGTTTCTTACACTATGGACACAATATGGTATTTACACATGTGAGTTTGATTTATTTCACTTATGAGTATGGTTTCAAGTCACATCCATTTACCTATAAAAGCCTCAGTGTGATCGTTTTTTATAGCTGAGTAGCATTCCATTGTATAAAAATACCACATCTTTTTTATCCATTCCTCAGTTGATGGGCATTTACGTTGTTCCCAAGACTTGGCTATTAAAAATTGTGGGTGCCCATATATCACTGTGGTATGATGCTTTCCATTCTTCTGGGAATATGCCCAGAAGTGGAATAGCTAGGTCAAATGGGACTTCCAATCCCAGCTTTCTGAGGAACCTTCAGACTGATTTCCACAGTGGTTGCACCAGTCTACACTCCCACCAACAGTGGAGAACAGTTCCTTTTTCCCCACAGCCTCTCCAGCATTTGTTACTGGTGTTTTTCTTGATCCTGGCCATTCTTTCTGGAGATGGAATCTCAGTGTTGTTTTAATTTGCATTTCTCTAATGACTAATGATGCTGAACATTTTTTCATGTATTCATTTGCCATTTGTATTTCTTCAGCCAAGAATTGTGTATTCATATCAGATGTCCATTTTTGGATTGGGTCTTTGAATTTCAGGGGTCTGATTTTCTTTAATTCTTTTTATGTTCTAGATAGAAGTCCTTTGTCTGAGGGAGAGCTGACTAAGATTTTTTCCCAATTCATGGGTTTTCTTTCCACTCTGTTGGAGATTTCCTTTGACAGGCAAAAACTTTTTAATAAGACAAGATCCCAGTTACTGATTCTGAGAAGTGTGTTCCATGCAGTTTGATTTTTGTTCATGAACTCTCTGCCTACCCCTGTATCTTCAAGATTTCTACCTACTTTGTCTTCCATCAGATTTAGTGTTTCTGTTTTAATATTTAGATCTCTGATCCATTTTGACTTTAGTTTAGTGCATGGTGATAGGCATGGGTCTAGTTTTAGTCAGCATATGGAAAGCCAGTTTTTCCAGTACCACTTATTAAAGAGGCTCTCTTTCTTTCAGTGAACATGTTTGGCCCCTTTGTCAAAGATAAGTTGGCTAAGTGTGTTTGTAGTTGTGGCTGTATCTTCTAATCTATTCCACTGATCTTCAGGTTTGTTTTTATTCCAGTACCATGCTGATTTTATCACAGTAGCTTTGTAGTATATTTTTTAAGTCAGGAATTGTGATATCTCCTGCCTTGTCTTTGTTGCCCAGAATTGCCTTTGCTATTCTAAGTCTCTTCTGGTTCCAGATGAATTTCAGAGATGATTTCTCTAGATCTGAGAGGTATGCTAATGGTATTTTGACTGGAATTGTGTTAAATCTATATAATAATTTTGGGAGAATGGCCAATTTTACAATGTTTGTTCTTCCTATCCATGAACAAGGAATGGCTTTTCATTTTCTGAGATCCTCTTCAATTTGTTTTTTCAGAGTATTCAAATTTTCACTGAATAGATATTTTACTGCCTTTCTTAGATTGATTCCTAAGTACTTCATTTTTTGGGATGCTATTGTGAAGGGTGTGGCTTCTCTTATTTCTCTCAGTGAGCTTGTTGTTTCTGTGCAGGAATGCTATTGATTTTTGAGTGTTCACTTTGTATCCAGCTACATTACTGAATTTAGTTGTTACATCTAGAGGTCTTTCAATGGAGTTTTGGGTGTCTTCGATGTAGAGTATCATGTCATCTGCAAATAATGATAATTTAACTTCTTCTTTTCCTATCCTTATTCCTTTTATTTCTCTCTCTTGTCTAATTGCTCTAATATTTCCAGCACTATATTGAATAAGAGTGGTGATAATGGACATCCTTGTCTTGTCCCTGGTTTTAGAGTAAAAGTTTTCAGTTTTTGACCATTTAATACCATGCTGGCTGTTGGTTTGTCATTGACGGCTTTTATCAGATTAACGTAAAGACCCTCTATTCCAATTTTCCATAGGATTCTTATCATGAATGAGTGTTGGACTTTATCAAAAAGTTTTTCTGCGTGTATTGAAATGATCGTGTGATTCTTATCTTTGGCTCTATTGATATGGTGTATTATGTTTATTGATTTCCATATGTTGAACCATCCCTGAATTCCTGGGATGAATTCCATTTGGTCATGGTGTATAATCTTCTTGATGATTTGCTTCATCCTGTTTGCCAGTATTTTCTTGAGGATTTTTGTATCTATGTTCATTAGGGACATTGGCCTGTAGTTCTCTTTTTCGGTTGGGTCTTTCTCTGGTTTTGACATGGAGGTAATACTTGCTGCCAGGAATGAGTTAGGGAAACTTGCTTCCCTTTCAATTTCACTGAAGAGTTTGAGGAGTGTTGGCATTAAGTCTTCCTTGAATTTCTTGTAGAATTCAGCTGTGAATCCATCAGGACCTGGGCCTTTCTTTGTTGGTAAGCTTTTAATTACATTTTCAATTTCATTAATTGAGATTAGGTTATTCAGTAGTTTTTTATCTTCTTGATCCAGCTTTGGTAATTCATATGTTTGTAGGACTCTGTCCATTTCTTCTGTGTTATCAAACCTATGGGAGTAAAGGTTTTTGAAGTAGGTATTGATGAGCTGCTGTATTTCCACAGGGTCTGTAGTGATTTCGCCCTTTTCTTTCCTTATTGCATGACTTTGAGTTTTTTCTTTCCTTTTTTTAATTAGGTTGGCTAGGGGCTTATCAATTTGATTTATTCTTTCAAAGAATCAACTCTCTGATTCATTAATTCTTTGCATTGTTTTCTTAGTCTCTATTGCATTAATTTCTGCTCTTTTCTTTATAATTTCCTCCCTTCTTTTGGCTTTGAACTTGACTGGTTCTTCTTTATCTAGATGTTTGAGATGTAGCATCAAGTTATTTATTTGTGTTCATTCTGTTCTCCTGATGTGGGGATTCACTGCAATAAATTTCCCTCTGAGAACTGCTTTCATTGCATCTCAGAGGTTCCGGTAAGTTGTATTTGTATTTTCGTTTGCTTTTAGATATTGTTTAATTTCTTCTTCAACTTCCTCTGTTACCCATTGATTGTTCAGGAGTGTAGTATTTAATTTCCATGTGTTTATGGAGTTTTTGCATTTTCTTTTGTTATTAATTTCTAGTTTCATGGCACTATGATCAGATAATATGCATGGAATAATTTCAATTCTTTTCCATTTAAGCATGCTCTATGGGCTAGTATATGGTCTATTTTAGAGAATGTACTATGTGCAGCTGAGAAGAATGTATATTCTGATGTTGTTGGATGGAACACTCTGTACATATCTACTATGTCCATCTGTTCACAAGTTAGATTCAGTTCTGTCATTTCTTTGCTGATTTTCTGTCTAGTTGATCTGTCTCTTTGTGTTAAAGGGGTGTTAAGGTCTCCTATTATAACTGTGTTATTGCTTATTTGATTTTTCATTTCTATCAATATTTCTTTTATAGAGTTGGGTGCTCCCATATTTGGTGCATATATATTTAAGATCATTATCTCTTCTCATGAAGTTTTCCCCTAACTACTATGTAGTAACCTTCTTTATCTCTTTTTATCATTCTTGGTTTGAAGTTCACATTGTCTGCAAACAGACTAGTTACCTCTGCTTTTTTTTGGGTTCTGGTACATGGAGCATTACTTTCCATACTTTGACTTTCAGTCGACGAATTTCCTTTTGGGTTAGATGAGTTTTTTGTATATAGCATATGGTTGGATGCTGTTTGTTGATCCATTCTGCCAGTCTGTTTCTTTTAATTGGTGAATTGAGGCTATTTGCATTAATGGTTATAACTGATATATGTTTGCTTACTTTTTTTTTTATTTAAGAGAAAATAGATACAGAAGCTAGAAATAAAAGTCAAAAAAGACAGACAAACAACAACAACAGATCTGATATGATAACATTGTAGGTTTACACACTGAGGTGGTTAAAGTTTGGCAGTAGTTACAATATTGCATATCATTACCTTCCTAGGGGTTGGGGATATTGACAGATATAGACATGTAAG
>RJWM01049492.1:0-11094 GCA_004363535.1 Dasyprocta punctata
TGCAAGTGACAATCTCTTCTAAATAGCTCAGATAAAAGATGAAAGACTCTGAATCAGTGACATCCCTGTCACCAAGACATAACACCTAGCACAGATGAAAGGAGGAGAAATTTAATCTGGCTCACAGTTTTGGGAGATTCAGTCCATGATCACTTAGCTCCAAAGCAGGAACATGCTGGCAGAAGGGTGAGATGGAATACAGATGTGATGCTTCATGGTGGTTGGAAAGCAGAGCAGAAGAACAATGCCAAAGAGAAAGTAGCAGGAGAGCACATACAGAAACCAAGGTCATGCCTCCATGACCCACCCAGGTACACCCAGAATTGTGCTTTACTAATCCCAAGGCAGCTTCCAAGCCAAATAAGTTGGCACAATTAAGCTTAACCACCACAATTAGTGAGTTAGTTCAACTATTCAAGTTGACCTTTGCCAATTTTTATGCATTGCATATAAAAAAGAGGGAGCATTACTGGGATTTTACAGTATAATGCAGGTAGGTGATCTTTGAGCTTGAGAAATTGACCACATAATGATTTTTCATGTGAGAATAATGTTATAATAACCATATATTAAGAATTTATAACTACAGTAATTCTCATATTTATAAGGATATATATAAAAGAAAAAGAATATAAGAATAATTTTGTTCTTTTCTCATTTGATTCCTTATTGCTTGTATTCATGGTTCTCTGTCTTATTTCTGAAATGCCAAAAAATCAAAATAGATTGTTTACTCATTAAATACTCTCTGTTTTATTGCTTGAGTTATAACAGTTGGGAGAAATGCAAACACATACACACATACACAACCAATCAACCAAATATATCAAATATTTGCTATAAAAAGAAAACAAGAATTATCCAGGAGGGTCCAGACATATAACATATGACTACTCTAATTTTTAATATTGTTTCACAGAAATTAGAGACTTAGATCTAAATTTAGTTGGAGCTGTCCTGCCTCACCTAGATTTGGTCACTATCAACAATAAGAAAGAATTTTTAAACTCCCCAATTCTTGTCATTTTCTATTATTAATCAGAAAAGTATTTCCTTAATCCTTCACTCAAGGAGCTTCACTATAGTTTCCAAATTAGTATAGAATACTCTGCTTAAAATAATATATTTTTTAGAAAAATCCATTTTAAGAGAAATGAAGACTAAGCAACTTGCTAAAATAACACCCATGAGCTATTCATTTATTCAAGACAATGGTTTTCTCTTCTTGTGAATTTGCCTTAAAAACTGTAGCTGTTGTTTTAGATATAGTAGGTGGCCAGGAAGAAGTCTCTATTAATCTGAAGTCTTCTTGACCCCAACTCATCTGCCTTCCAAGTTTTCTCTACAGAAGGAGTTAATTTATATTATTTCTAGTTATATGATTTTTTCCATGAAGAACAGGCTCTTGGCTCTGAATTCCTGAGCTCAATGCCAATGTTTCACAAAACAATGAGTGACACATCATGGATCATTTCATAAGCATTTCAAAAAGCTCTGTACCCATTAAAATACCACGCTAACCCTCCTCTGCAGATAAGTATGTGGTTTAGTGTGAGTGTAAGAAATTAAATCTCTCCACAAGCAAATTTCCTTTGTCATAATTTCATGCAATCTATTTAGTGCTACATATATAACACACACACACACACACACACACACACACACAGGCTGCACATTCAGGCACTTAGCAGCTTTTGCTATGCCACTCCAATAAAGAGGACATCTTGATATCTCATTAAAAAGGGAGGCAAGACAGAGCCCCATGAGCAACTCAGAGGACCAATTCTCCCATGATACTCTTTTGATCAAGAATTCATTCCTTGGACAGCATCTCTTTCACTCATAGCACTTTGTTATAAATGAATCTTCATCCTTTGCAAAGGGATGGGGCAAACACAATCAGAAAGACTGTTATGATTTAGAAGATAAGACTACATGGGCAAAAGTTGGTCTGTAAGAAAATATCTGACTTACGGAAACAGCACTCGAAATATGTATAGCCTCCCAATATGGTCATGAATAGGATAACAGATATTGGAGATATGTTACAAAGAACGTCTTTCCTCTACCTCCTCCTCGTCATCCTTCTTGTCTCTCTGTTTTTTTAAATTATATGTCCATATTTAAAACAAGATAGTTTTTCAGAGATCTGAAGCTAGGACTATCAGGGCTAAATTTTATTTTAAATCTAATAACAACTATCTAAGATCATAAACAATATGAATCTGAGTCTTAAATTTATTTCCCTATCACTAAGTCTTCTCAATTGTTAATTCTAATCTTCACTCCTATGTTCATGTTCATATTGGCCTCGAATAATTTTGGAGTGAGGGAGCATAGCACCTAATGAAAATTTGAAGAAACAGATACCATGAAAGGTAATACAATTGTAAGGAATAATGCAACAGTAGCTACCCTTATTCTCAAAAAATCCTAGGACAATGAGAGAACAACAGAAACAGAAATAGGTCTTTACACTGTATGGCAAGTGCTATAGAGAGGTGTTCTCTAGGCGCTATGAAAGCTCAGAATTGGGTATTTAGTCCACTCACAGGCTAATGAGATACCTCCTAGAAGAGGTAATCTTAAAATGATAAGTATGGAAAAAGCACTTCTGTAATGGCATAGTAAGCACACCTCAAAGTGTATTCCTCCATAAAGACAATGAAAAAAGTGACAAAATATTATCAAAAGCAATCTTTTCAGAATCTTGGAAATTAACCACAGGCTTGTAACAATCTGAGGAATATATATTTATCAAGGAAATAGCAAAATCTCATTAACAATCGTAAGATATGTTGTGCCTTAGCTTATCCTATTCACATTCTTCGCTCTCCAGCTGTGCAGCAACCCCCAAAAATTTTAGCCTTGCAACCAGGATAATTGTGAAAAACAGTAGTTTATCAAACACTAGAGGAAACAAAATTGGTTTGGAACATGGAAAAAATGATACATCCCTGTGGAATCACCATTATATAACCACTCTGGCAGTCCCTATAAAAGCCCTATTCACAAGTCTTGCATTCTGGTAATCCCATTCAGAGCCCAGTTGGAGGCAGTCATCAAAAAACAAACAGCAGAAATTTTTTACCAACGCAGTTTCTTCTTAAAAAATCTTTAAAGAAAAACATGGAGAATGAACTGGCTATAGAGGGCCTTAAAAGCTCTGACATAGTTCTGGGAATGTAGAAGGTGAAGCACACGCCTAGAAAACACTTAAGAAGACTTTAATTTCTCAGTTTTGGCAAACTTTGAACCTCTTTGCAAACAATGAGTGAAGGATAATGTGGAGTTACAAATTGCTAGTGTTGAAAGTTCTCACAACAGAATACAGAGCATCTCTGAAAAGTGAGAGAAACTTTTGCTCATGGCATTTAAGAAACTCTCTGTTCAGTAGTTAGTTGTGCACTAAGAAGATATCTGACTCAATTCAGGTCCCTAAACCACAGGATTTATTTCTCATAATTCTGACTTTGCTGACCACACATAATGAAGAATATAGACATTACAAATGTAGTGTAACAAAGTCACTGAACAAATAATAAACAGCAAACAGCAAACTGTAGGTGGAAGAAGACCTGATTTCCAAAGTTGCCACTAAAGAGATGACTGGGAAAAAAAGTACTGAAAAGACCTAAAAGGGAATAAAAATGGAGCACTAGATATGTGTTATGGCTTTTATGTAGATGCGCCCCCCACCAAAGCCTTATGTGATCATAGAGGGGGATTTTTGGAGATGGCTGGATCTAGGGTATGTGATCCTAGTATTAAGAATGTGATGCTGGGATTAAGGAAGGCCCACCCTGAGAGTGGGTGGTGCCACCCAAAAGGCAAGTAGCCTAGAAAGGATAAAAGGGGAGGCAGGCTTCTGCTACTGCTGCCGTCCTTGCTTGCTGCTTGCTGCCTTTTGCCTGCCTGGCTTTGCCATGGACTGCTTCTCCCCCTTAATCCCCTTCTGTGATGCCACCCTGCCTCGGATCCAGTCAACTATGGACTGAAACCTCTACAAACTGTGATCTGAAATCAACCTTTCCTCCTTTAACCTTGGATGTTGGGTATTTTGTCCCAGTAATGAGAAAAATAACTAAGGCACTAACTCAAGAAGAAAAAAAAAATCCAATTCAAATTCAACACAGTAAATACATCGTTTGAATGGGAGAAAACAGTTGTAAATTTTATATCAGACTTGAAATAATTTCAAAATATATAAAGAGCTCTTCAAACTCAACAATAAATGTCAAACATCTACTATAGATGAGGTGGATATGAATGTTTGCTCAATGCATAAAGTATGATGTGCCCTCCACAAAAATTGTTTAAGTACAGGTTAGAAAGAAGGGGAGGGGCATGACATTTCAGGTAACTGCAAGAGCATAGGTGAAAGCACAATGGAGTAATTAAAGGGGTGTGTGTAAATCACCCATGTGTTCAGCCTGGATGAAGCACAGAGTCCAGAACAAGGACTCTGAGGAAGAGAGATAGCAGGAACCAGAGCATGAAATGCTTTATGCCATTCTGGGTGCCACTGCAACTTTGAACGATGAGAAGCTATTGACGATGATGACAGGGATAGAAGTGAAAGATGGTTGAAGAGATGCAGAACCATAAATGGTCAGTTTAGTTAACGGATTAATTAAGAAGGATGGAAGAGAGAGAAGCATCATGGAAATCTAGCATAGCTCCCATCTTTGAGTAGAACCTTTAGTTCCCTCTTCCCTATATCTCACAAAAGAAAAAAGTCATAAATGATGTGAAATATATACGTGTACACCCAAAGTGAATACTGAGTAGGATAAAACAAGCATATTCATAGTTTAAAAAATCTGTATCAAATGTATTACTGGCAGGAATGGGAAGGCTGAGCTGTGTTAACTTGAACCCACATACCTGGAGATTCTAAGAGTGTCATCATCATGACTTGGGTTAGAAACTTAGCATATTCACTCTTGGTCAGAGAAAGAAACAAACCTATACAGATGCCCTTACACAAATGCACACTTAGACACTGTCGAGCTTGGCTCAAGCTTGATTTTCAGGTACCAAACCTCCTTGTAAGCTGTGGCATTGTTCTCAGAGAAAACCAAGCTCAGCCTGAGTGCTGCTACCCTCAGTGAACATGGGTTGTCATAAAAAGAGCCAGGCACCAGGACATTTGAAAACATCCATGCATTTACACTGGATGTCCTGAGAACTTTGACGACTGAGGCACTGGACTTTGAAGAACTTTGCCCAGATCTCACCTGAGATCCCTGAACTCCTTTGCCAAAGCTCTGTAAAAGGCTTTGATCTTCTCTGAACCCCACAGACAGCCTTGTGGCCTCTGTCTCCCTGAACCCAGGCACAATAAATTTCACACCATGTTGCCATTACACAAGGCTGGTACTCTCTGACTCATGCCGTTTCTTACAGACATGACAAACTCCAAGTCCAGATTCTTGCTGTACACTTATCAAGTGTCCGTAGAATTACAGAAACCTTCTAGTCTTTAAGCCCATTTAGTTCTTGTTCCATGCTGTTTTTCAGCAGGGTTAACCTAACCATCAAAAAAGAGCCAAGGTGCAACTCCCTGGAAAATAATACAAGGAAATCATGCAACTTCTCAAATTCTGTGTCTCAGGAAATCCTCACTCATTTGGAAATCCTAGTTAATTTAATATATTATTATACATGACTTCGCAATGGACAGTTCAGTTATTTACTTGTAATTTTATTTTTCAATAAGAATTTAGTATTTGCAAGGAGAAAATGAGTGCAATAAAGTGTCATCAGGAAAATTATTGAAAGGCCTTGTTTCTGCTGTTAGTTTAATTACTTTAACCTGGACTCTCGCAGAATTGTCTGCTGGTTCTTCCATTAATTATTGGCTTGACCTTATGCAGCTCATTCTTTTCTTATCTATCAAATTAAGGAATTATACTAGACCACCTTCTAAGGTTTGTTTCAGCTCCAGTAATATTTGTGTTTCTGAAAGAGAGATTCAACTTTAGGCATAATCTAATTATATGTTAAATTGTTTCATCACACCATACTAACTTCAGTAACTAAATCACTAATAAACTGAAAGCAATAGATAAAATATTTTGATTTAATTCAAGGAGGGAATTTAATGGGAATTTAATATCTTCATTGATTAAATGTGGATTTCACAACTGCCCAGTTGTGTATGACTGCTAAGACACTTAAGGTGAAGGGCCCAATTGAGTCAAATTGCATTCAAAAATACTTTTTAAGTTTGGCAGGTTTAAAAATAGCCAAATAAGCTATAAGCTTCATAAGTTTTTATGAAATAACAGATTTTTTTCAAAAAAGTAGATCATTTTTTGCTATAACTTTAAAATAGCTGTGAATATATCTTACCACCCTATATATAGCCAATGGAAATATGTGTGTTAAGTCTCCTAGATTACATAATCCTATCCATGAACTATACCTATAATACAATAAATATTCTGCAATAGATATGTGACATATATTATCTTCATCAAGTTATTCAGATGAAGGTTATGCTTACATTACAAATACATTTAAACAATAACCCATTTGCAAATGGGCACGTACAAGAGTAGATAATGGCAACATTGCATTGCCTCTAACTTCAACCAAGCATGAATCCAACAAATGTGTTTATCACTTCTTTGATATTCAGCTAAAATTAGAGATTTAAATGTGAATAGTCTTTAACGGCTTTCTACACTCAGGTAGAACTCCCTTGACCATCTGCCAAAGTGCACCTTTCCTAATATAGGACACCACTCTTGTGGGCAAATTCATTTCCTCAAATTTCTGGAAGCTACAGAAAAGCTCAGCATAGATATAGACTGTAGCCTTCCTTTAGAAATGGTAAGCACTTCAAACATTGAAAATCATCCATTTCTTTGAGAAATTAAAATACCATTTGGCATATATATTTTCTCTGGGGAGAACTTTTCCTCAGTAATATGCTCAATGGTTGACTATTTATTTGAATCACTTAGAAGACAGATGAGCTTAAATCACATCTTTAAACAAAGCAAAACAGATTTAGACTTCCACAAACATCTGTTAATTTTTCATACACACTGAATCCACTAAGATATGGAACAACTCACAGTAAGAAACTCGCAACAAAACAGAGAAAAAGAGAAAATTCAGTTATGCAAATGACTTCCATTTAAATTGTGCCCAGTGAAAAGAAAGTGATTAAATCTGGGTGCTAATCACCTTGGTATCCACAGAGCCCTAGCAAAGCCCAGGTCAACAGGGCAACTTTTCTGTTGGATTAGAGAATAATGGTGTTCGTTCTCGGGAGTGAAAGTCATGTCAGATCACTTATATGGTGGTGAACCTCAAAGTTTCTATGAGTCCCTCCATTTGATTCTACTTGGTGGCTATTTTCCTCTGGGGAGAAAATTTGGGGCATCATGGCAATGACAAATTTGGGGGTCATAAAAATGAAAAATTTAGGATATCATAAGAATGAAAAATCTTGTAATCATAATAGTGATACAATTTTGGATATCATAAGAATTATATAACATAGTAAAACAACACCTTATATTCTTATTCTCTCCCCACCCCAATCCTCTCCTTTTTCCCTCTCGCTATTCAATTTGGACCAAATTAAAAATTGGCTACAATTTCTCACAACTGTGTCTGAAAGCACCATTGGTCTTTGGCAGCAGACTGAAACATCTTCAAGTTTAAAAGGAATCACTACTACTGATTTCTTGTGAGATTTGAGATTAGTTTGATGATGACCAGGAAGTGATTCCCCAGTAGAAAGTATGATACCAGGGGTTGTACTCATATCTGGAATATCTGAAATGTTCTCCTGTACTCAGAATAGCAAATTCTAACATAGAAGGGGTCTTTCAGATATCTCAAAGACTGTTTTATTATATTTATATTAAATAAATAAAATCTTTTCACCACCCCATCACTATCTCACAAGCTTTCCATTGAGAGTTGTTTTAACTGATTGAGGACCGCCTTCTGAGCTAGATACACTACTAAGTAGTATATAATTTCACTTAATCTTCAGAACATCATAGAGTAAGAACTATTATATTCTTTCTACATTTGAAGACTCTTTGAGTAGTCCTTGGCTCTAGAATTTTAAATTATTTATAACAAACAAAGGGCAGAATAGGGATTTAAATCCTCATATGAATGACTTCCTAAGTCCATAATGGCTCCAATACACTACTCTATCCTCCTCCTAGCAAGAAGGCATTGTAATCACCCTGACGTAAAGGCTGCAAGGTTTTTTGCCCTACTGGCAGTGTTTTAATAAGTTCAGGTTGTTATCATAGAGTGTCAAATACTGAGTGGCCTATTAACAACAGAAATCTATCTCTCACAGCACTGAAGGTTGGAAGTCCAAGATGAGGTAGGTGCCTGCACAATCAGGTTCTGTTAGGGTCATTTTAGCAGGATGCGAAGTCCCCACTTCCCATACATCTTCCCTCAGCAGAAAAAGAGATGGGGAGTGCTCTGTCCTCTCCTTATTGTTCCCATTCATGAGAGCTCCAGTCTTAGGACCTAATCTTTTCCCAAACGCGCTACCTCCAAATGCTATCATTCTGTTGATGATCAGATTTCACTATAAAAATTCCAGAGAGACACAAATATTCAACCCATAACACTGAACCTGGATGTGAGCCCTGGTTCGAAGGACTTCCTAAGCCTGCGCTGGTTTCAATATGCTACTTGAACCTCTGCACAGCAAAAGAGACCTGTGGTTACTCTGACATCCAAGGCCTTAAATTTTGCTCTTCCACTCCGAGGTTTGGTTTTGAAGTCTAAATTTCGGAACTCACATGCTTTGACTCCTCCTCAAAGAATTGTAATTCAGTGAGCACAGTGTATTTTTCAAAAGTTTCCCAGTTAGGTCTAATGCACACTTTGATCAAGAACCATAGATTAGATATAACAGTGATCTTATACCATGGGTGCACATGTATACATTCTTAGACATCCTTAATATCTACAAGAAGTTTTTAAAATTATATTCTTATTTCAATTTTTTTTAAATTAATGTAGGTCAATATTTGACATGAATAACAAAGCCATGCCAGCTTTTACTCCTGTTTATTTTAGCTTTACATTTATAGTCATTTACTCATTCATGCAACAAATATTTATGTTTCTAACATGTTTTACCCAAGGTATAATGGCAAATAAGAAAATAAACATGTTTCCTTGTTTGCAAAATGATGTTAAAAGAAGAAGACTACTTCTCCTCCTTGCTGTGAAACAAAAGGAAACACACACACACACACACACACACACACACACGAATTACTTACAGAAGGCCTAGAATATATTAAACACTCAGTAAATGGGACTCATATGTAATCACAAGCCTGAATAAAGTGATGAAACAAGTCATATGGCAATGAGGAAGAGAATATTCCATATCAAAAGAAGAGCCAGTGCAAATACCCTTAGGCAAGAAAATAAGGTGAGCTTTCTGTTACTAGAATAATAGACTCTGCAGTTTAACTGAGGAGAGGTTTATTTGACCTCATGGTTTCAGTTCATGATTGATTGGACTGGATCCAAGGCAGAAACTTTATAGTGGATGGGCAGAGTGGAGAAAACCTGCCCAGTTCATGGCACCTGGAAAGCAGAGGACAGGTGGAGGGCCGAGAGGAAGGGGCCAGGGACCAGACACACTTCCTAAGGTTATGCTCCAATGCCCACTATTATGCTACCTCCTGGGCATGGGTGTGGCCACACTTCCTGGAAGGGGCAGTTCAGGTTCCTGTGTAAGGGCTGCTTGTGCCAGTATGGTGGTGTGACCAGGCCTAACAATTCCTTGTGCATCACCACGTGGTCCCTGTAGTGGGGATGCAGGAGCAGAGAAGCCAGAGGTCTTGTCTGAAGTCACTTAGCCATCAGGGCCACAGCAGGTCTCTGAGTGGGGCTCTAGGCATTCTAGATCAGCTCATGGCCATCAGCAGTGAGCATACTGTCCCTAGGGGAATGGGGTGTGGACCTTGCTACCCTGACCTCTCCCAGGCACCTCTGGCCATTGTGACCACTTCCCAGTGGCTGCATGTCTTGCAGCCTGCAGGGCGACAGATTTATTTTAGGGGCAGGTGCAGGGAGTCAGGTAGGTCAGTGCCTGGTCAAGACGTAGCGGTACAGGTCTGGACACAGCCACAAGTATGAAGGGAAGGTGTGGGATGACGTTACTAGGAGTTTGGTTTAGGAAGAGCCCCACTCTGCCCACACCCAAAACTGAGCTTTCCTAATCTCCCAGGTATTTCTCAAGCCAATCAAGCTGACAATCAAGTTTAATTATCAAAGTGTTCAGAACAATTACTTGTTTAGCTACAGGAGCTTGTATGAGGGACAGAATATAAATTTTAATGGAAAGTTTCTCAAAAGGCTAAGGATTTTGCTATGAGCTGACTCGTATCTCCATAATACTCATAGGTGGGAGTCCTAACATGGCAGTTGGGACTCCTGAGAGCAATCATATTTGGAGACAGGATCTTTACAAAGGTAATTAACCTTAAATGAGGTCATTAAGGTAGGTTCTGATCCGTGCTGATTGGAAATTAAGACACAAATACATAAAAAGGGAAGACCACATACCACCCAAAGGAGACGATGGCTATTCACAAACCAATGAGAGAGAAGTCTGAAACAACTCCTTCCTTCACATGCCTAGGAAGAAACGAATCTTAGTGACACTTTGATCTTGAATTTCAATGCTATGAGAAAATATATTTCTATTTTTTTACAGTGATTCTACCTATGGTACTTTATAGCAGCCCTAGAAAACTAATGCAGACCTCATTTTTAAGAATAAGGAGGACTTCCAGCACTCAGGAGGATGAGGCAGGAGGATTACTGCAAGTTCAAGGCCAACCTGGGCTACAAAATGAGTTCAAGGCCAGCCTGAACTGCATAGTGAAACATTGTCTCAAAACAAATAAATAAGCAGTTAAAAAAAAAAAACATAGAATAAAGAGAACTTTTCTACATTTGGGTAGGTCTGTTCATTACTCAAATTCAGAAGTTATGTTTTTAAAAAAATCTATTTAAGGAGATAGTGAGTGTTAATTCAGATGAGATCTCTGAAGAATTTTTCCAAGTGAATTC
>RJWM01049493.1:0-11094 GCA_004363535.1 Dasyprocta punctata
TAATTTCATCTTTTCAGTTCAACAATTTAATCACTCAGTTAGATAAGCATGCATTATTCAGTCACAGCCACAAAAGGCCTGGGTTAGATAACAGAAATAAATATTCTATTGACAGTCTGAAATACTATTGCAAAAAACTTTCAAAGCATTCTATTTTAAACAAGCAAGACGTTCTGTCAAATAGACACTGTGCTACTTACAATAAACACCCAACAAACAACACCATAAGATTGTACTATACCAAAACTATCAGGGGTTTCTGCCGATATCTCCTTGGCACGCTTCACAATGACAATCTCGGGTTTTGGATATCTGCATGCTAAAAACATTTTAAATTCAAAATGTATTCAAACAATTAAGTCATTACAATGTTTATAAATAAAGGTATATACCTGAACTTCTGAAATGCCACATGCTAGTAAAAAGGCAGTCCTTTCCTTGCACAATACCACATAGGTCTGCAAAGCTGACAATGCAAGCTTAAACTACACGAAATGGTCTTAATGACCAATGGGGTATGGGGTGCAACTCAGTGACAGAAAACTTGCCCTGCACATGTGAGGTCCCAGGATCCCTAGCACAGCAAATAAATAAACAACAGGAAAATTTTAAATTGTTCTGTGACCTTTAAGAACAACTGAAGGTCTTTGGCAAAACACTAAAGCCTTAGTAACAGGTAAGAATGTAAAGAGAAATTTAAAAATAGTACGATTAAAGTTAATTTAGTACACTAATTTGAAGCAGAAACACTAACAACTAAAATGTTTTATTTCTTTGTACTTAACAAAAAGCTGCTAGACAGTGCTAATCCTCTTCATATAACGTTTCATCACATAACTTTAATCATATGGAGCAAGCATATTTCCTATACTTTGGTGAACTGTCACAATCCTTTCCAAGTCGAGAATGCCACAGAATATTTTATCCTCTGCATTTTCAAGGTCATAAAATTATTTCTGAGACTTCCTTTGGTAAAAGTGAACTCTTCACTAGGACGACTTCCTCTGGAGTATCACCGTCTCATCACAGCCTCCCCACTTTCCTCCTTTCTATCAGTCAGTTTGCCTCTCCTGAGCTCCCTGGCATCTCAAATGGCAGCAGCTCGACGCCAGTGCAGACACTCCCAAAGTCAGCCATCTCTTCTGCGCTCCACTGGAATGGAATGAATTTCATTACGGACTAACAGTGCTGGGGTTTAGACAAGGTCTAAGCATGTTCCCCGACAGTTCATGCATAGAAAGTTAATTCCTTCCCACTGTGAGGTATTAAGAGAATGAAAACTTGACTATGTGGTTAATGAGTGAGATCTTTTGGAAATGATTAGAATTAGACAGTCATCAGGGTGAAGCCACCATAACTGAATACCAGAAGTCTCGTAAGAGACCAAATAATAGAGATACATATACCCATGCCCTATCTCTTGCCAAGCGATGCCCTGCACCACATCAAGACTCTGCCTAGTAAGAAAGTCAACACCAGAGGCAGGCCTTTGAGCCTCCAGAAGTATAAGCTAAATAAATCTTTTTTTCTTTACAGTTGTTAGTCTCAAGTATTTTCCTATAGTAAGGCAAAACCAACAAATACAATTATGTCTCATTTCACTGCTGCTTTCAGTCAATTTCCTTTTTAGTTTTTTCCTTGTGTTAGACTATATTGCCCAGGCTAGCCTGGAATTCCTGGGGTCAAGAAATCCTCCTGCTTCGGCATCCTGAATGAGTGTACAGGCACAACACCCCCATGCCAGGCCTGTAATTCCCTTTGTAGTACACATTTTTGTAAAATATTGTATGGCTTTATCACTAGGAAACAAGGAAGAAACATAAATACATGTTTTGGTCTCTGAGTATAATAAATAATAAATCTCATGATCACCCATTTTTATATAATCATTTGTGAACTGAGGAGGCAACAGCAAAGTTTACAATAATGTTTGTACTTCATCCAACTATTTAAAGTTAATAGATTGAGATAAATAAAATTTGAATTGTGTTGTTGGACATGGATGTTATTTAAAAGTTACTGAAATTCATGCAAAACAGGATTCTAATAACAAAAAATGAATTATTTAATGAAACATACATGCATAAATCCAGAAAAATGTCATTAGAATTTAATATGCATTATTTTTCTACATATACAAATTAACTAAAAATAAAAGGGAACAATGTTCTTTTCCTCAAACTGTTCCCATTTAAATTACTTGAATTTACTATCATTTAACTATCAGCTAAAGATTTACTAAAGTATAAGAAAACAGGGTTCAATTATTAAATCTTGTGTTCCAAAATAAAGGAAATTTCTCACAAATCAACTAGCAATTTTTCTTTTTAAATGTCTTTGCATTGAAGCCAGGCGTGGTGGTGCACCCCTTTAACCCCAGCACTCAGGAGGCTGAGGTAGGCGCAGCGTTGTGAGTTCGAGGCCGGCTTGGGCTACAACGTGAGCGCAAGGCCAGACTGAACTGCATAGTGCAACCCTGCCTCAAAAAAACTAGGGCTGGGAGTTTGGCTCAGTGGCTTAAGCGCCTGTCTGGCAGGCACGAGGCTGTGAGCTCAATCCCCAGTGCCACCAAAAAAAAAAGAAAAAAAATGTCTTTGCATTATCACTAAAGAAAAAAACTTCCAGAAAGACAGGCATGGCGGCACATGCCTGTAATCCCAACACTGGGGAGGCTGAGGCAAGAAGACTGCCACAAGTTCAAGGCCAGCCTAGGCCACAGAATGCATTCAAGTCCAGCCTGAACTGCATAGTGAGACCCTATCTCCAAACAAAACAAACAAACAAACCTTGCAGAAAATCATCCCTGATCTCAAAAGTTCCACAGAGCTGGACAGTTGGTAGGATGTATGAATGAATATGGGGTGATAAGATCACTAATTTATAACATAACTTTGCGAAAGGAAGAAATTATGTGTTTAAAAAGAGACAGCGTCCAAGAACAGTAAAGCTCTGGGCTTGAACTTAATTAAAGCTTTATAAGATTAAATAGGAGGTTGGAGAGGAGGCAGCAGCTCTCTCCTTCCCATAACATTTCGCTCTGAAAGCCAGGCGGTGGGACTAAGGTAGGCATGTGTGCAGGAGGCAGCCAGTCTGCCGCCTACAGCAGTTTCCGAGCTCGAGCAGAGTGATGCTGTCCACACATGGGGCCAATCTGACAGAGGTGTCAGAATTCAGGCGTGGTGAGAAAGGCTTCTACATTGTAGCAGGGAGGGTTTCTGTGGTGCAGGGCGTCTGTGCCCGAGCTGAAGTGAGAAGGACATCGGGATGGGCAAAGACAGCACTGGTGACGATGGGAGGCTGACGGCATGCTGAAGCAGTGGTCAAAATAACAAATACACCAAGGGTAACAGCAGCCAGGGACTGCTCTGCCCAGTGACACTTAGAAATCACAGAAAGTAAGAAAACAGGAATGTACCTTGTGGTATTGGATTAGTATTAGAGAACTTGTTATGAGCTCTTATTTATACCACATAGACAGATACAGAAATAGAAATGACATATAGTATGTATAAATACATGTAGTCTTTTGTTCACTAGCTCTGTCTACTGGGAGGGTCTGGAAATAGCCACATTCTAACAGCAAAGAACATATTTGCTACCAGTGCATGGTTTCTAAATACCACTCCACACTGAAAGAAACTGGGAATCCTTAGAAAAATGGTTGATTCCAGAGCTAGAGTGGGAAAGTACAGGACAAGCCTGGTACACTGTAACTGGAGTGGCTTCCCTGAGGAGTTATTCCACACGGAAGGAAATTAAAGATATGTAACAACTGAATACAATGTGTGATTCTGGTCTGGATCCTTCTGCTCTTAAGGAATATTTAGGACAAGTGATGAAACTTGGTGCTAATGTATACATTTATATTGTGGCTATCCAGGACAATGTTCTTAGGAAATGTACCCCACAGCACTCCAGGTGCAGCGAACACTGTGATGCACATCGACTCCTTAGCTGTTCCAAGTCCTGCTAAGGTAAGAGATAGCTCTCCACAGTCCTCTTGAGGGACTGTCCAGCTGAAGAAAGCTGCTTCGCCCAAGGCCCTGCATCCTGCCAGGGCCGTCCACATCCAATAGCCCATTCTCACAAAGGTGGAGGCCCAGTACTTACAAGCAACTCAGAACAACATGAAATGGTTACCCCAACGCCAGAACTCCTCACAGGGTCGGCTGTCTTGTTGAAGATGTGTCACCACTTTACATCTGCCTCCGTCCAAACCTGTTTCTTTCCTGTCCCTTTCTAAGGTGAGGCTTCCAACAGGACACCCAAAAAACTGCCTGCACGTTAATCGCTAAGAAACTACTCTCCAAAGAAATAAACCTGTGACAGGGATGACAGGGCACCTTACCAAAACCTTGCTTTCTAATGATTTAAGAAACAGAAACAAAAAGGTTTTTGTACTGTATTTGAATTTTTTTTCTTTTTTTGGAAATCTGAGATTGTTTCAAAATTTTAGAAGTAATTTTAAAGGTGAAGAAGGTACAGGAGAAGAGCATGAAAAGCAGCAAAAGAGAAAAAATATGACTGACTGGGGGACACAGCTCACTGAAGAAGTAAGACTAAATAAAAATGGGAAATAAAAGATTAAAAAAACATGTACAGTCATGCATCACTGAGTAATAGCGACGTATCTGAGAAAAGCACTGTTAGGTGATTTTATTGTTCAAACATCATAGAATCTACTTAAACTAAGGATTCTGATGTCACTAGGTAATGTGTAATGCAAGAACTGTTTGCATCTGTGAATGTTCACAACCTGAATGTTCACAAGCCGGGGACCTACTTGATAATCTCAATGAGACCACAACGGTATGGTCAGTCTGTCATTTCTATGGTTTGGGTGTGGCCTGAGTGACCCAGCAGGTCCACTGGGATGGTCCCCACAGTGAAGCTGTTGGGAGGTCCTTCAGTCAGTGCCCTCCAAAGGGATTATGGGATCCTCGTATATGATTCTGTGTGTGTGTGTGTGTGCCCCACCTGATTTCCTGTTTGGAGATGTACGCGTCTTCCTCATATATTCATTTCCACCACAACACAACACAACACTCAGCCTGACATACACCACCTACACTGCCATCTGCACCATGAGGCAATGGTCGCAAAGCCTGACACAGCCATTAGGGCTTTCAGCCTCTGGAACTGTGCTAAACAAAGTCTGCTACTTAGAAAACCAGCTGCTTAAGGTACTTTCAGGTATTTTATTACAGCTCAGAGTTCACCAACATAGTCATTGAGCAAAATATCATCACATGGCAAATGAGTATATATACATTACACAGCATTTATTTGTCAAAGGTGATTGTATTAACAATGTTTTTTTTTTCATTTTGTTTTGTTCTGTTTTTGAGGCAGGGTCTCACTGTGTAGTTCAGGTTGGCCATAAGTTCACTATGTAGCCCAGACTGGCTTCTAATTCACGGTGATCCTTTTGCCTCAGCTTCTGGAGTGCTGGGATTACAGGCACATACAACCGCACTTGGCTACATTTTTTTTAATGTCCTTAAGAAATCCCCTAAAGACAAAAATAAAATAAAATTGAAAGACAATATTTTTTAAATAATAAGATCTTTCTCACAGACAGAAAATTCCATCAGTTTACAAAACACACATCTTAAATTATCACTATCATATCTATTTGCTTATTTCTTTTCTTAACTCAAGCATGCCTCAATTTATTATCTACATGACTCCAATTCTTTCCCACCTTGACAAAACACCTCGGACAACCTTGCTACTCAAAATATGATCACTTGACCTATGGCACTGAAAGCTCTGGGAACATGAGAAACGCAGAATGTCAGGCTTCCCTCAGGCCTACTGAAACAGAATTTCCACTTCTATAAAATTCCCAGGTAATGTACACACAAAACTTCTCAGGCAGACTTTTATTTTCCACTGAGATATACAGGGCTATCAGGAACATTATCCCACACTTAGAATAAAATAAAGTCTAACTCAATTCAAATTCATGAATTATTTCAAACTAATAAGAGAACTGCAGTCACACAGTGAACAACTGCCTTTAATCAAGAGTGGCAGGGGTGACGACAGCAACTGCTCACCAGGGCCAGAAGCAACAGGACAGAAGAATACAGCTCGGACAGCACAGGAACAGGGCACAGGGAGGGCAGAGACGGTGTGAAGCCTGCCCGAACACTTACACTGGGGCAGTCCACACCTTCCTGCAGGTTTTCACCCCACATCCCACCAGAAACAAAAGCAGAGAAAGAAGACCCCTTAAGAAAGTGTCCACTGTGGCAGAGACCTGCAAGATGGGAAAAGCACTTGCACAGAGGGACATAAAATTCTACCTATAATCTCTCAATCTCACTCTCTCCCGGAACTCAAAAGCTTAAATCTGTGAGAAGGGCAAAAATACTGTCACTCTTGGGTCAAGTGAAGGGACCAAGCATCCAGTTTGCCAGGGACTGTGTTGGTTTTAGCACTAACAGTTCCACATTCCGAAATATCCCTCCAAAAATACCTCCAAAATTCTCTTTTAGGCGAAGGGTACAGAAGTTTGAGGGAAAAGTTCAAAACCCATGAAAGAGTTTGTTATGGCTGATACACTGGATCAACCTGAGAAATTTATAAATTTAACTGAGAGACTCAGCAGGGAGCCAGGATGCTTTCTTTGTAAATATCCTCATCCTGTGCAAGAGCAGGGCACAGAGATTTTTGAGTGCTACACCCCCAGGGGGTTGCTCTTGCCCCCTATTTTCTCTGGCTGCTGCCTTGAAGTGTTGCCCCTGCACCTTGCCACCTTGCCTTGGAGTCAGCTGATTATGGACTGAAACCTCCACAGACAGTGCACTAAATAAACCTTTTCCTTCCTTCACTTTGGGTGTTGGGTTATTTTGTTCCAGCAATGACAGAAAAGTAACCTAGACAGAATTTGGTCCTAGAGGAATGGGATTGTTGCTGTGACTATACCTGACCATGTAGTTCAAGAGCCTTTTGGAATGGCTTGTGAGAACAGTTTGGAAAGGTTTGGAGATATAGCTTAAAAGAGTAGCCCTGAAACAGCTTAGGCTGTTCTGTATGGGCGATTCTGGTCAGAGGTCAGAAGACCAGAAAACCAGTAAAGACCAGGCCTCGGAGGTTTCTGCTAGAAAGGACTGCACTGGTTGTTGGAGTACAGATGACGTGTGCTATAGCTTGGCACAAAGTTTGTGTGCATTTTGCTCGTATCCAGAGACTTTACCTAAGACTAAGATTAAGAGTAGTGAACTAATTAATCTGGCAGAAGAAATTTCAAGGCAGTCGAATATTGAGGCTATGGCCTGGCTATTGTTGGGGGCTTTTAGCCAGATTTATGCTGCAAATCAAGAGCAAAGAGTCCAGCATGACTTAAAATATTGTGAGTCTGACCAGAAAGGAAGCTCCAATAAAGATGTGGACTGCAAAGACAGAGCTGAGGAACTCTCAAGTGTTGAAAAGGAACAGAAGAATAAAACACATGGCCTGAAGGCATCACAAAAAGCAGCAAGTCTTGAACCTTTGCAGCCTCAAACCTGCAAAAGTGAAAGACTTTGCTTTGAGGCAAAAGCTACAGAGCACCACGTTCCAGAATGGTGGCAGCATAAGAAATTTGTTTCTCAGAATTAGATTCAGAGTGCCCAGCGATCCAGGCACTCAACCCCTATAGCCAAGAAATGAGGAAAACTTGGCTACCATGCCAACTGGCAGCAGACCTCAGCATCATCCACGTGGTGCTGGTTTTAGGTGCACACAGAATGCAAGAGTTCTGAGGTTAGAAAGGCTTCCACCCCGATTTCAGAAGGCCTGGGAGGCCAGGGAGTGTGCCCCTGAGAGGGCAAGATGTGAAGCTATGCATATGAAGCCAAAGGTGCAGTGGAGAACCCAGAAATTTGGAGAAGCCAGGAATGTGGATCATCTAAGGAAAGCTGCAAGGAGGAAGCAAAGTCAGCCTAAGCCAGAAGCTGTGGGAATTATAACCACCAAAAGTGCTACAGGGGTGGAGTAATGAAAGCCTTTTGGAGCTCACAATGTGCCACAGATTGCTTCAGGTGCTGGTCGTGGAACTACAGGGCTTAATGTTTGCCCTGCTGGAGTTTGGACATTCTTTTGTCCCAATCCCTTGTACCCTCCTGTCTGTAACTTTTGGGATGAAAATGTTTATCTTCTGCCACTGCATGTTGGATTTGTTTAACTTTGTTTTCATTTGTACAGGGGTATGCAGCTAAGAGTTTACCTTCCATCTTAGAGGAAACTTGGGACTTGAGCTTTTTGGCAATGCTGAAACTGTTAGGACGTCAGAAACTCTTGCAAATGAACTAAATGCCCTTTGCATAAAGGGATGAGCATGAGTTCCTGGGAGGCCATGGACAGAATGTTATAATTCTAATGTAAAACAGTGTGGAAAAATGATACTGGTTCTTAAGGATTTTTAAACCTGTGTTATAATGTTCAAGTTGTGAAATACTGGAATAAGTATGGCTTTGTATCTGGAGGCTGGTTTAAAGAAATACATCTGATTGCCAAGTTGACAAGGGGTAGATTTTTATGGCTGATACATTGTGTCAACTTGAGAAGTTTAAAACTTTAACTGAGAGACTCAGCAGGAAGCCAGGATCCTTACTTTGTAAATATCCTCATCCAGTACAAGAGGAGGACAGTGAGATTTTCTGAGTGCTACAACCACTCTGGGATGGGGAGGGGGTGGCCTATGTACAATATAAGGGAGGAAAAGAGGATTGCTCTCTCCCAGTTTTTGCCCTGGCTGCTTTTGCTGGCTGCTGCCTTGAAGTGTTGGCCTTGGTGTCTTGCCACCCTGCCTTGGAGCCAGCTGATTGCGGACTGAAACCTCCACAAACAGTGAGCTAAATAAACTTTTGCCTCCCTTCATTTTGGGTGTCAGGTATTTTGTCCCAACAGAGAGAAAAGTAACCAAGACAGAGTTACAAGAATGGGGGGGGGGGGCTAAAATCAATATTGTTTTTAGTATGAAATTGATCTGATATGATTATTTCCTTTCTTCATTGCTATACTGATTTTGTTCCTCCTTAACCACTGATGTCAATAAGTATGATTTGTAGCTCACTGTTATGGATCATTGGTTGCTACATCACTTCTAGTGATACCACTTTAAGTACCTGAGCATGTTATAATTCTGTCTCTCCCGCACCCCTTCACCCCAGCTGCACTCAGAAGAATAAATAAAAAGTTTGATCACACTAGATATCCTGGGCTTCTTTGTACATAGTTTCCTCTTCCTGATTAATCTTTCTGGTTATTTGACAAGATGTGAGAATACACTTTCTCCTATGCTTGCGTAAGGGATGCAGGAACACGACAAGGTTAAAAGGACTCTGAGGCAGCTTCTAAAGGCATCTCAACCTATGAAAACACCAGTATGGGAAATAACATTTTCTAAACCCCAACAATGCGCAGACAGTGGTCACTGAATTATCTTGGGCACACCACAAAATCAAAGACACATTATTGTGTTGGTCTCCTGATGGCTCTATAAAATGGAACAAAGTTAAATTTCCTATTCTAAGGGTTTCAGTTGAAATGTCATGTGAATAAAGAAATGGAGAATTTCCTGTAACAGATACACTGGTTACTTATAGTGCAGAAATGATTCTGTCAGATCTTATAAATGATCATATGTTATGGCTTGTGTCTAGATGTCCCCCAAAGCCTCATGGAATCATAAGTGGGGCTTTTTGGAGGTGGCTGGATCTAGGGTGTATGCTGTTGGGATCAGGGATGCAATGCTAGGAGTGACTTACAGTGCTAGAATGAAGGCTGCCCCACCCTGGCTGTGAGTGCTATCGGCCCTAAGGGTGGGTAACCTGGGTAAGACGCAAGGGACAGAAAGAGGGTCCCTGCTGTCCCTTGCTGCCTTCTGCCTTCCTGCTCTATGATGCCCATGTGCCGTGCCACAACTTGTCTTGGGGCCTGCCAACTATGGACTGAAATCTCAACAAACTGTAAGCTAACTAAACCTTTCCTGCTTTCACTCTAGGTGTCGAGTATTTTGTCTCAACAACAAAAATAACTTAAGACATCACACTCCTTACAGCTGATGTTTAATCTCAGCAGCAGCAACAAAAAAGTTCCTCTAGCTCTTACGCACTTCAATTAGAAAAAAGTTTCAAACCATATGCTTGACTTTAATGAAAATTTTAATGAGACTAATGCAAGATGGCTGTGTGAAAAGAAAACTACAGTGAAAGCAACATTGAAAGAACTTTTCAAAATAGAGTCAGGCAGACATTATGGATGCAGGACTTACATGTACAATTTCAGTTGCTGCTTGGAATGTAAACTTTGGACACTTCTACCCTTTGATCACAAGCATCTATAACTACCTAAACAACAGCACACTTATTCTCTGCTCTAAGGTACATATTGAAACGTTAACCCCTCAAATTTAATGGCTATTTCCATTCTGTGTGCACATTCTCTATCTTCTATCAATCACCAGCCCCTGTTCCTTCTCAACATGTAAGTTACCACTGTCCCTGTGTTACTGAGAAAACTAATTCAGAGCTATCTGAACTCATCCCTCCCAATATGATTCCTAAAACACCATAAAACTCCTACTTTTGTAGTTTCTGAATTTAAATGGATCAACAGCTGATAACAGGGCAAACAGGGCAAACGTAAAATTTGGCAAATTTCATTTAAATTCCATTTGTCTATAAGCTTCTTACCATGAAAAGATCTTACCTGCTAAATGGCCACCAGCTTTTCTACAGAATGCTGCTTAAAAGCAGTGTTACTTGCTTACTTGTAAAATGTACACCTCATAAAAAAAATTTTGCTCATCTTTAAGTTCCTCAGAACATGCAGAAGCACACAGTAAATTTTTGCTGTTACACAAATAGAAGATTAATAAGCCCTTAGACATGTGTCTACAAGTTGGTTTTGTTGCTATAGAAAATGTTGCAATGTTAGCTTTCTGTAATACCATTTTTCAAAATATGGAAAAAAGAATGTCATTCTCCAATCTTAAATATATTAAGAACTGGGGGGCTAGGGACATAGCTCAGTGGCACAGTGCCTGCCTGGCAATCACAAGGTACTGAGTTCTATTTCTGGTATCAAAAAAAAAAAAAAAAA
>RJWM01049494.1:0-11096 GCA_004363535.1 Dasyprocta punctata
AAATAAATAAAAATTTTATCTTAAAGAGAAAACCAACAACAAATTTTTCAAAACAAGATAATAGGAGAGTAACAATAATTAATACCGTGTGTATTGTTATCTTCAGAGTAGTTACTCAGGGTTCAAAACATGGGCATGATATCTTGTCCAAATGATATTAGCACAAACCTTTCTTTTCAATGAATTAAGAGAAACCAGCAGCATAACTATCTTAACTATCATATATATATGATATCATATTATATATATATATTTCTGATTTCTCTTTCTTTCTTTCCCCTTTCCTACACCATAATTTCTCTTTTCCTTTGAGCAGTTTCTTCCCAATTCACAATATCTATTGTACATTTTGGGTCCTATTTATTCGTTCAGTTTCTCACACTAGTGAGATAATATGATGTTTACACATGTGGGTCTGACTTATTTCATTTATGACTATGGTCTCAAGTTGCATCAATTTACCTATAAAAGTCTCAAATTTATCTTTCTTTTGGACTGAGTAGTACTCCATTATCTAAAAAACCCCACATCTTTTTTATCCATTCCACAGTCACCTCCATCCTCATGTATGTGACTTATCATTCAGTGAATGGTGAACCCTCAGCCTCAGGTACTTGGGGCCAAGAGAAGAGAAGGATCAGCCGCTTCGCGTGGTTGGCTGAAGCTCAGGGCTCACTGTCTGACTTTGGCAAATTGTGATTTCTCTGGGACCCACAGCTGTGTTCCCTCCAGCACACCTCCAGCGTCCCTGCTGGATATTCACCTGTGAGGTTGCTGTGAGGACCGTGTGACATGGTGTATGCACTGGTACCCGAGCGCTGTGATGTGTCACCTCACGTTTGTCACCGCTTGCTTCTCTTTTCTCTCTTAGGTCTCCCCTTTGTGGAAAGATTCACAACTAAGGAAGAAATTGGCATTTAAAAGTTTTTGCGAGTGATCCAATAACAATTTTAACAGTGCATAGTGATGTATTACACACTTGCGTATCTTTATTATTTACTTATTTATTTGCTTTTGTGGGTACCAGGAATTGAACTGAGGACCTTGTGTTTACCAGGTAGTGCTGAGCCACTGAACTATATCCCCAGCTTATGTGTCTTTATTAAAGAAAAATTCTGCCATGTGTCACTTCTATTAAATAGTGTGTAGGCCCAGAGGGCCCATCTGGAAAGAACCAGTGAAGACGCGGAACTTAGTTTTAATAAAATAAGATTCTGGATGACTAGAAGGCAAAAACCAAACTAGCAGTTCCAAAGGTCACGATAAATGAATTAGCAAAGCAATCAAAACAGCTCAGCAATGCCACGCTGCCATTCTTCATCTTCATAAATCTCTTAAAGAGTAAATGAAAGGAGAGAGATGAAAGTAATTATTGACTGTGTACCTAGTTATTGGAGCTGCTTCTCTCTCTGAGGAATCCAGTTCATAAAGCTGGGGCAGTAGGTGAATATCCGTGGATATCGCATAGCTGTCTGCGAGCTGAGGCACAATAAACCTGTCTGCATGGGGGTGTGTAAATACTTAGTTTAATGAACTGGGATGTAGATCTCCAGCCCCCTCTCACAGCTTGCTGAGTTTATAGTGTGTTTCTTGGATGTCAGAAAGGCTGACAAAAACAGGGCGGTAAAATCAGAGGCTTGAGCAGCCTCCCTTTCTACCATTTCTGGTTGAATGGAGAGGATATTACATTTCCTGGTCATTGGAAAGGAGAGGGAGAAGACAAGTAAAGAAAACAGTTTTTTGGAAAGTTTTCCAGAAAAGGAGGAGGACTGACGCATGCAATGGTTACCTCTGTGAGAAATACAGTCAGAGCTCTTCCCGTCGGCTGCAGTAGAGGTGGGTTTGCTGGTGCAGATGTTACTGCAGTCAACTCTGTAAATACTGGTAGAGCTCAGAATCCCCGTTCATTCCAATGAGGAATAAAGAACACGCAGATTAGCCCCGTCACTTTGACCGACATAGCCATTAAATCATCTCCTTCAGGAAGCTGTGACTCTGATTACATGATGTCATATCACTTAGCTGGTGGGTGGGATCAGCGCGCCCTTAGGGGCAGAGTGGGGTGAGGTTCTGGATAAGGAGTCCTGTGCTCAGGATGAGGCCGGACACTACGTGGCAGCCACAAACTTCGGAACATGGAGAGGGTCTGTCGGGCAGGTTTTGGGGGGACTCCAGCCAAACAGAATTCTCCTTCCAGTCCGGATCAAGAGCATGGACATACTCAAGGATGTTGAGGATACTGTTGGTCTGACACTGTAGATTCTTGGGCATGCAAACTACAGATGCTTGGCCCATTTCTCCTTGTGAGAAGGTGAGGTGCTAAATATCCTTGAAGATTTAGCTGGTATTGGCCCCCAAACTGACTGTAGCTACTTTTTTTTTTTTTTGGTACCAAAAAAGGGATTGAATTCACAACCTCATGCTTGCCAAGCAGGCACTTATGCCACTGAGCTAAATGTTCAGCTGTAGCTGCTGTTTTCAGTCGAAGTTCTTCAGGGCTCGAAGCTGAGCAGGGGTCCAAGGGAGGCCAAGATTGACGCTGTCCACATAAGCATGATGGAAATGACAGGTGTGTCGTGCAAGGCAGCCTCTGGGTTTGCAGGTACAACTGATATTTACAGAACTTCTTGCCATCTGCCATTTAGGTTATGTCTAGACAGAAAAATATGCCCAAAGAGCAGTCAGCTCCAAACTTAAGACATTTCAATCGCAGAATTGAATCAACGGCAACCAAATGGGAATATGATGTCTAAATCAATCCTGGACAATCCTCCCCTAAAATAATTCTGAAGAAAAGTCAGTTCTGTCATGCGATGTGGTCAAGATTAAAAATACTTGCCTTTTAAAGTCTGTTGTGAAAGAACAGCTTTACAGGGATGGTTTCTAGAAAAACCTACTTCTTTCCATTTCTGCCATGGGAATCAGAACCATTACATCCAGGACAGCAAAACGTTGCCCTGTGATTCCTAGGAAACATTCCGCATTGTGTTCTCGCTAGCCAGCCCTCGAGGCTGTGGTGAGAACGACATTTAATTTGTTAATCACTGGGAACTCCCTGTCCTTTTGTTTAGATTTATTGAAAGCGTGGCAAGGGAAAGAGTGAAAACTCTATTCAGCTCTGCCGATGTTCAGTGGAAGGGTTAATTAATATTTGTAACCTCTAAATAGCTTCTGCCAGGTGTTCTGCAATTAAACAATAACCATTGTCTTACTGTGGAAGATGTATGAAAACATTTGATTTCTTTTCTCAGAATGATAGTTATGGAAGCATATGAGTGGGAAGCCTGCTTTGTATGGGCAGTGCCCGAGTTCTACAAACTGTGACTTAGGCCAAGATTTCTGGATTTATATACCTACGTATTTTCCTACTACTTTTTGTTTTAGTGGTAAAAACTTTAAGATGAGGAACAAAAAGAGGAAAGAGTATGATTATAGTCCATATGCTGTAACAATACATTTATTGTTAAATAAATTAAATCGAAGTATTTAAAGTAACCGGGTGATATGAAACCTTTAGAACTATTGTTTTATATTTTTACTTATCAAGTTAAAAGGAGATTCATATTTTACAATTTGTAATTATTTAACTTTGAGATAAGGACAATGAAATTATGACGATTTCAAAGAATCTGGTACGTTTTCATATACTTCGCATATTGTACTCTGTGGTAAGAGCAAAGTTTGCATTAGTGGTAAAAGTGCTGGTCTTGAAGTCCGATTATCTAGGTTTGGCTACAGATGGCTATGGTAACTGCGAGCATCTACCTGGATTAAGTTATTTAGCCGTTGCGGGTCTCAGTCTCCTCATACATAGAATGGGAGCTGTAACGGTAATGTGATAATGGGGGATGGAGTTTGAGAGCAGCTGGACTTCGCTGTCTCAGTACAGGGTCGGAGCTCCATGCCTCTCTATTCATTTTCTAGAGATGGGGAAGCATAGCTAGGGTGAGCCCAGAGCAGGAGTGTCGTGGAGGCATTGACTGAGTGACCTGGAAAATCCCATCGACCTTAGCTTCTCTGCCAATGGGAGACACGTGGACCTTTGTCCCTACATGTTTCTTCATTCAACTTCTACTTAGTGGACATCTGCTGTGTGTCAGGGGCTCTGCCGTGTCTTTGGTGGGTGCAAGCACGGTGAGTGGCGAGAAGGAATCCGCTTCTTCTCTGCCTGGCTTCCCGCCCCTGGTGCACTGTCACCTCTGTCACCCCGAGCTTGTCCCTGGCCCACTGACTGTCTGCATGCTCTGCGCCCTACAGTGGGCTGTGCGTCCCTCTCAGCAGGGACGCACCCTGTCCCCGAAGGCAATCCCAGCCCCTGGGCTGTGGTGAAGTATATTAGGTCGCTTAGAACGATTTCTCAGCATTAAACACTTCGTAAATTTTATTTTCATTTTTATCTGCTCATTCTTCCTGGGCTGTTGGTCCCCATCTGTTCGAGTCCTTTCTGGGCAATAAGTTCCTCTACTGTCTGTGAGGTTACAAGAAAGATCAGAGCCAGGATTTAGGTCAAGGATAAGAGTCTTGGGATTTAGGCTAAAAGCAACATTGAACCAGGTGTGGTAGTGCAAGTCTGTAATGCCAGCACTTTGGAGGCTGAAGCAGGAGGATTGCTGTGGAGTTTGAGGCCAGCCTGGGTTACAAAGTGAGTTCCAGGCCAGCCTGAACTGCATTGTGAAAACTTGTCTCAAAAAGACAGAAAGTAAAAACAAACAAAAACAAAAATAAAAAACAAACAGCCATTGGAAGAGCGGGAAAAAAAAATTCCTTGGCTAAAAAAAAACCCAAACATTAGCAATGACCTTTGCTAGATAAGAAACTGTAAAGTTATGGACATGAGAAGAATTAAGATGCGTTATGTACATGCACCAACTCCCCATGATGAATGTGATTATCATGTGCAAACATATACCAATAAAAATGAAAATTAAAAAAGAACTACAAAGCTAATCACAGAATGAGCATATTGCCTATAATAAAATATTGATTAATAGGATGTTTTTTGTAGTTTATCACAAGCTGTATTTATTTCATCATACTTTTCCTATGTTTAAAAGTTTTTCAGTCAACTCGTATGCACATGCAAAAAGATATCAAATTCTGAAGAAAAACTACAGAGGAAAAGCATTCAGGCACAATAATATTATCTTTCTTCTTCTCCAAACAACTCAGTTTACTTTTAACAAGCACATCAGAAAATTTCTTATCAAAGAAGCGTGACCTTTAAAAGGAAAAGACCGGACAACCAGACAGACTGCACAGCATTAGCAGAGGGATTCGGGGGAATTTACTCCATCTATTTCTCTGGCCTCTGGAGGAAATCATTCATTCTGGAAGGGCACAGCTGACTGAGGAGGAAGACGCGTGGATTAGAAGAGACAAAGCTTTGAACTGTGTTTACGGGTAGCGTCCAGACCTCTGATTCTCAGCTCTAAGGGCTCAGCGCGGCCTGCCGCCCCAGCTCCCGCGGTCCTGAGGCCCGGCCTCTCTCAGCCTCTGGTGCCTGCAGCAGGGCGTCCAGGAGTTCACCCTGCAGGCCTGGTGGGCCCGAGGAGGACCCTGTATTTGGAAGCAACCAGAGATCCGCAAAGGCTGTTTCGGGTTGTTTGTGTGTTTTTAAATATAGAGTTGTAAAATGAAGGTGCGAAGTATAAACCGAGGCTATTTCTTTGATTTCTGAGAATTCCACAGGTGAAGGAAAAGGCGACGTCTGCCCGGGGCCACCACTCATGCGCAGTGGCGGGGAGCGGGTGGCGGAAGTGAAGCCACTTCCCGGAAGGCGGCCCGTGGCTGATGGATATCAGAAGGTTGCTATTCTGAATTCGTGAACCCACAGACCATGAATTTAAATTTTATGAGAGAGGATAGATGAGGTAAAATTAAGGACGAGAGGTGCCCGTCCCAACCTAATACCCTGTAAAAGGCCACTGGGATATTTGCTCTGGAAGCTTTCAGCTCGACAATAGTCATTTTTTTTTTTTTAACCAGGAAATGACACTTCAAACCGGGCTGTCTTCATGTGACAAAGGAAATACGGTTCTAAATGTGCAATAGTTTTACTGTTTAACATGGCGCCTTGTGCTTTGTCATGGGCGGCTTGGGACAGAAAGGGTATTTATTTGGCCTCGCTGAGTTCGGTTGCAATTTTGCAGAACATGATTTGGTTGTAACCAGGTCTTGATGGGGTTGTAATGAGACGGGTCCCCAGGCTGCCTCAGTGTTAGTGGCTGTATCCAGCTACTCATGTACCAGGCCACCAATAGACAGTTTTCTGCCCAGTCCCTGAGAAGTAAAAAGCTACTTCTTCTAGAGGCAATTTTAGGTGAAATGCTTGAGAATGTTTCAGTTTATTGGGCCTAGGATGTATTCTGTAAGCTCAGAAAGACACAGAAGAGCTGCTCATGTTGCTGCAGATAGGTCTTTAGGATGGCCTGGATTTTCAGTTTCTGCAGGGGTAGTTAGCATGGGTGTCCATTAGAGCCAGGGGCCTTTGCCATGGGCGTGGCAATCAGCAGGGCAGTGCTTAGAGAGCAGATGGAGGAGGACACTGCAGAGGGTAAAGCACACTCGTCACACGCGCCTTTTACAATTTTTACACACGATCACTTTTGAACTTCAGAAGATACCAATCAGCACAAGGAAAACAGGGGAAAGAACTCTGCAGTCCTGTTCATCAGAGAAAGCAGCTATTACCGGTTTAGAGTGCAGCACCTCTGGACTGATTTTGCTCTTGGAACCTTCCTCCAGATCAGTTGCAACCACGTGAGTTGCATTTGTTTACAGATTTAGAGTCACATTCAAGTCCACTCATGGTGACTTTCCATCTAGTCTGTTTGGGTTGCACGTTAGGTGTTTGCCAGTTCTCTGGTCATGCGTTTATCCAATGTCTGTGTTACTCATAGAGGCGCTGTCTAGAAGCTCATTTCCATCTAACTGTGTGTGCATTTGACTGGTTTGCTACAACCTAATTTCTATCGCTTTTAAGTTCTTGAGGTATACTTCTAATTATTGCCTTCATATATCAACCAACTAGTAATAGAAAAGTATTGATAGAAAATAGTTTTGAGTGACTGATAAAATTACTTAACTTTTAAAAAAGATTACACCATTAAGAATTCCAAATTACTAGCTGAATTTCAAACTTCCGCAACTGTCTTTCTTACTTTAGTGGTTATTTTTAAGAACTGGGACTAGAAGAGTGTCTTGCTTGTCTCAGTTTATTTATTTTAAATCTGCACTTGGAGATTTTGTGAGGATAGCATGGAAAGGGATTTTCTATTTCTAGTTTCCGGTGTGATCATTTTCCATCATTAATAAAGTGAATCATGGCGGTGAAATGAGTTTACAGTTCCCACAAGTGTATTTTATGCCTCCTGCTAGCGAAGAGGCAATATTTGACTTGAATACTAATGTTAGGATATATTTCAGAACCACTGACTAGATTCTTGAGATCTTTGGTAGAAAACTGCCTTGCAGAGCATCCTACAAAGTAATTGAACAGTCACTTTTGCATTGCTACAACTTTACCTGACTGTACCAAAGGATGTGCGGGTGGATTATGAGTCAGTTTGTGGGGACAACTCAATTTTATGCACTGTCAGTCACTTTCAAGACAAGTGGGGTCATATTACAAGAACTCTTGCTCTTCCAAAATCCTGCATGGATGTCCAGACCTTCTGAGAGCTTTGACAGGGTTTTCCTGCCTTGGCAGTGAACTGTCAGACAATGAGCCGAGGCCACGTGTCTCTCAGCAGCGTGTTGGGGCGGCCTGCTGCACTCATGCCAACCTGAGGAGCAGAGGGAATGGAATTTTCCAGCCCACTGTAGAGATGCAAAAGCTGGATTATGCTCAGTGTTCCATTCAGTGTTTGGAGATGTTTCCGTTCATAAATTATGAATGTTGTGTATCGCCGTGCAGGTCATCAGATAATTTCAAGATTGTGATTAGAGGAAGGCAGAAGAGAGAGGGAGATGAGATGGGATAAAAGACAAAGAGAAGGCTTTAGAAATGCATTAGTCAGGAGGAGCTGAAGCCATGTCCTGGTGGCGATTAGAGTTTGGAAGCGACAGTGGCAGATGGGATCTGCCGTCGTCAGCTGCAGAGTGCTTTGGGTTCCCATCAGCAATGCCTGGCTCCTTGAAGGAAAGGGTGATTTCAAGAAACAACAGCACAAACATCTAAGGGTTCTGACCCTGTGGAAGAGTTGCTTCGCCGCCGACAATCCCTGCTAGGAGAGACGCGTGAAGGAACAAGAGGTAAACCGAGAAGACCTAAAGCCGAAGGAATGCATAGGTTTTGTTTAAAACTTCATTGAGCTATGATCATAAATTTTTTTCTTTTAATACTTTCTTGAATTGCCTATTTTTGAATGAAATACTCTGCCTTCTTGTATACTGTTTGGAAAAATCTGTCTTAAAGTAAGAGCCGGCACATCAATTTCAAAATAAAACATTAAGGAAAGAAAATCATAATAAAATAGTATCTTTCTAAGTTCAAAATATTTATTTTTAGCATCACATGATGTATACCTTACCTTAGGATAACATAATGCGGACACAACCATTCTCTGCTTAATGTTCTCACTTTAACAAGTAAACTAGGTGGTGAGCAGCAAATTGTAGAAAGCCAATAAAAGAGAAGGCCTTTGCCTCGGAGCAAAAGCATTCCAAATACAACTGTCCCCTCTTCTCCGTGCTTTAGATTTCTCTAGTTTCAGTTACAGTAGTCAACTGTGGTCTGAGAATATGGAATGGAAAATTCCTACCCTGCTGCATAAGGACCTGAATCATTCCTTTGTGCAGTGTATCCACATTGTGTATGGTACCCACCCTTTGGTCACTTACCAGCCTTCTCAGCTAACAGATTGATGGTGCTGCTGTTCTGTAGCCCTTATTTTACTGGTAAGTACCCTAACAAGCAAAGTAGGCCATCAGTATTGGTAATTGTTATTCATCATTCATTCATTACCACACCTACTTTTTGTTTTAAACTTTATCATCAGTATATATGCATGGGAAAAAAAACATGGTACAATCTACCTAGGGTTCATCATATCCATGACTTCAGGTGTCCATTGTAAGCTTCAAAACATACCCTCACTCTACTTATTGTTTTATTTCTCATTATCGGACTTAGTTTTCATACTGGATCTCAGTGGTGTAGCACACATTTATGTTAAGGATTAATTAATTAATCGTACTAGAGATTGAGCCCAGGGCTTCCGACTGAGCTACATCCCCAGATCTTTTTATTTTTTATTTTGAGACAGGGTCTCACTCATTTGCTAAGTTGCAGGCGGCACCTGAACTTGTGATCCTCTTGCCCCCGCCTCCCAGACTGCAGGGACTACAGGCTTGTGGCACCACACCCAGCAAACGTCTTAATTACTGACAAAAAACATTTGTGCATTGGAAAACTGCTATAAATCACCAGTTCACTGCTAGTGTATTCTAACTACTTGTTAAATGGGACCAATAATCTGGCTCATATTAAACAATGCACCAAATTTTATAATTTTATTAGCTTCAAAGGGTGCACATTTTTCTCTGAAACTTAAGTTTTGCATATTACTAAAACATAAAATCACATGCTTCCAGTGTTGGGAAAAGTATCCATAAAGATACAAATTTTTTTTTGGTCAAGATTTAGCGTTTCTTTTATTTTATTTTTATTTTTTATTCTTTTAGTGTTTCTTTTAAAAGGTAGAAGTGCCGAAGCTCAATTTCAAGCAGCTGAAATCAATAAATGTGTACTTTCATTGATTGCTTTTAATATTAGGGAATGATAAGTAGTTTACCTTGATATAGGGGAAAGAAACTCCCAGTCTGCTAGATGTCTGGTACGAATTCATGCTCTTTAAAATCGAATAATGAGTTTTAGGAACAACGGAGGTAAAGAGTGGAATACATTTATTGGGGAAAGAGAGCTTCTGTCTGAGAGACAGCAGGGATCCTGAGTGGGTTGCCAAGGACCCTGCCTCTTTCAAGGATTTTTATAGAGCAAATCCACAAGGTGAGGCAGGTCCAAGGTGGGGAAAAATGGGAACACGCAAGGCAGGTGGGTATGAGGTGGTACAGAACTGCAGTCAGCCAATAAGATCACGAGTGTAACTGCTCAGGTAAAGTTGATTAAATCAGGATCAAATGTGTAAGCAAGTCACGTAGCAAGCAGACTTGAATACAGAACAGGAACATTTCCTGTGGGGGCTGGGTTAGAGGCTCTTCCTGACTTCCTCAAGGTGATGGATACCTATTTAAAATATCAACCCCTGACGTTTATCCTTAGGAAGTTTGTGGATGCATTTGTTTTATCTTTTGTTTTGAGGTCTGGCCCACAGCAGAGGTGCCCATCTCCCTCACGTTTGTAAGGCATCGCCCCTTCTGCACTGGCTCCTCTGCGGGCCCAGCCCTCTCTGGTTGCCCATAATATTTTTATCTAACTCAGTTGCCTGGAACCACCTCACTTTAGCCATCCTGGATTCCAGGGATCTAAGGATGCGGCGGAAACGGGCACAACCGCCAGGGGGCGCTCGTATCCTCTCACCTGGCTTAGGGTTGTCCAGGGACTGCTCACGGTTCAGCTGGATTCATCTCCTGCTACGCTCCCCATTAGGATTCCGCCTGATTATTATTATTTCAGCCACTGATGACCGTTCATCACAGGTGAGCAGTATGCACATGTGATTCTGCATCTTCCCTAGCGTATGTTGGGCTTCCTGTGTAGAAGTGGGGTTTCCGGGTTGCAGCATAGCTGCCTGTGGTAGTTCTCCCCCACCCCTTATCCTCAGGGAGTGGATAAGACCCCCGGTGGAGGCCTGAAGTTGTGGATCCTACTGAGTCCCAGACAAACTGTTTCCTCTGTACACAAATATACAAATTTAATTTTTTCTCCGTCTCAACTGACTACGCACTTGTCATACATTGTGTATGTATATATAATTTTTGCATTTTGAAAGTGCAGTAGCAAAACTATTATGAATTTTTTCATTCTTCTTAATTACATGGGTAGAAGAGTCACTTCAGAATGTATATTTTTGAGCCAGACCTGGTGGTGTACACCTGTAGTCCCAGCACTCAGGAGGCTGAGGCAGGAGGATTGC
>RJWM01049495.1:0-11093 GCA_004363535.1 Dasyprocta punctata
GTTTAAGTCTTTTATTGTATTCATTGTTTTGCTTTTATTGGTTCTATTCTGTTCTGTTTTGTTTGATTTTTACTATGCCTGAAGATAACTGCAGCTATTTTGAAAACAGCAGGAGACATTATGGTAACCATTGCTGATTTTGTGTTGTTTTGAAGTCTTGTGTCACTTACACTGGTTTGTTTAGATTGGCTTTATTTTGTTTTATTTTGCTTGGTTTTATTCTCTCTAAAATAAAAAATTTAAAAAATTAAATTATCCAACACGGGCTCAACCTTGCAAGTGACTTCTGTTGATCCCTCAGAGGTTTATATTGATTCAATTTTTGTTGTGGATGGGGAATTTTTCTAGTTGTTTTGCATGTCCATCTGTTTAAGCTTCCAAAGTAATTGTAAATATCCTGCAGTCCACTTTACAGGTGTGAAAAATAGAAGAACAGGAAGGTTTAGTTACTGTTCTGCAGACACACAGCCAATCGACAATGATGCTGAAATTCAAACCCAGAGAATCTTTCTTGCACAGGGAACTGTGAACCCAAATTCATTACTCATCTCTCTAAAGGTCAATGACTGAGTTATTAGGGCAGGGGAAAAGATTTATTTAGACAGATAGCACACCATGGATGATGGATCCCATAGAGAGCAAAGATCATCCTACATAAATGTTGAAGGCAAAGGACTTGGAGAAAGTGGCATAAGATAGAGCAGATAGGCAGACACTAAGGAGCTACAAATTGTAGGGCAGAAACAACTTTCATGTGGTCTGCTGCAGATAAATGGCCTGTTATCATCTGTATCTATTGTTTGTTTGATTGAGCTTTTTGTTTGTTTGTTTGTTTTGAGACAGGATCTCACCGTGTAGTCCAGGGTGGCATCCAACTCACTATTGCCCAGGTTGACTTGGAACTCCTGTTGCTCTGCCTACCTCAGCCTCCCAAGCACTGGGATTATAGGCAAGGGACACCACGCCTGACTCTTATCTGTATTCTATCAGGCATTATCAGTTATGTAACTAAAGTAACTTTACTGATTAGGAAGTCTTATGACTCAAGTTTTCTAAATCTGATTCCCTATGATATTTAATTCTGCAGCTAGTATTTAAGCTAGAAAAGAGATATTTTCCCTGGTGATTAGAAGAAGACAGTGACATAGGGGAAAGAAACTTCAAATCTTCTAGATGTCCAGTACAAGCTCCTGTTCTCTAAAACTGAAGTATTAACTTTAGAAACAACAGAGGTTAAGAGCAGAATATATTTCTTGAGGGGAAGAAGGAGAGACAGAAGTGATCCAGGACAGGGACCCTGCCTCTTCTATGGATTTTATAGCTCAAACCAACCAAGTGATGTGGGTCCAAATTGGGGGAAAATGGAAAATTGCAGGTTGGGCATGAAGTGGGACAAAACTATGATCAACCAATAACATTACTAGCATAATTGCTCAGGTAAAATTGGTTAAATCGGGATCAAGTGGGGAAGTAAATTACTTAACAAGAGGGCATGAATACAAAACAGGAGTTTTCCTGTAGGGGATTGAGTTAGTGGCTCTTCTTGACTTTTTCAAGGTGATGGGTGCCCATTTAGAATATCAATCCCTGATGTTTATCCTTAGGGAGTGTTATGGTTTATACATTGTGTCAACTTGAGAAGTCTAGAAGCTTAAGTAAGGCAGCAGCTCTACATCCTGGTGTGTAGAGCACAAGTAGTTAACTGATCATTGTGTCAATTTGAGGTCAGAAGTTTAGCTGAGAGATTCAGCAGGGAGCCAGGGTTCTTACTTTGTAAACATCCTCATCCTGTGCAAAGGCAGGCAAGGAGATTTGTGAATGCTACACTAACCCCGGGGGTGTGTGTCCTGTGTACTATATGAGGGAAGAGAAAAGGCTTGCTCTCGCTCTCTTTTACTCTGGTTGCTTTTGCTTGGCTGCTGCCTTGAAGTGCTACCCCAGTGCCACACTACCCTGCCTTGGAGCCAGTTGATTGTGGACTGAAACCTCCAAAAACTGTAAGCCAAATAAACCTTTCCTTCCCTAATTTTGGGTGTCAGGTGTTTTGTCTCAGCAACGAGGGAAAAGTAACCAAGACAGGGATTATGTGGTTGCATTTCTGTTATCTTTTGTCTTGAGGTCTGGTCCACAGGAGAGGTGCCTGCCTTCCCCACAGTTGCAAGGTACGTCCTCTGCTGCACCAGCTCCTTTGAGGGCCTTGCCCTATCTGATTGCCTACAATATTTCTATCTAACTTAGCTGCCTATAGCAATAACAAAAATATTCTTTTTCCAGGAGGATAGGTGAAGATATGATTTTCTGGACAATGGTTTTTAACCCACTAGATGACTGCAGTCTAAGGATTGCTTACAGCAAAGTCAGTGAGAAAGAAGGAATTTTCTATGCTTCTCAACAAACGTGCATCTTGGTCCAACTAACAATGTGTAGACCCACTGTGTACCTGAAGAATATAGTGATTTTTTTATTTTAAAGATAATAAAATCCAAAAACAAAACAAACAAACAAACAAAAACCCCAAAGCCAATCAAAACAATGCAGCAAAATAGGCACACAATTTCAAAGCAGGACACTAGAAAACAACAATAGTTACCATAGTATATCTTGTTATCTTCACAATAGTTGTCCATTCCATCAGGTATAGCAAAATCAAACCAAAAATGAAACAGAATAAAACCAATCAAAACAGAATATTTAATAAAGCAAAACAATTAACTAGAACAAAGCAAAACAGTGAGAACAATATTGAACTTCAAAGATAAGATAGAAGGAAATCCTCCATATTTGCTGTATTGTATACTGAGCACCCAAGAGATGCTCAGGCCTGCAAAATCAACCAAACAATACAAGCATTTAGTTGCTTTATCTACCTTAATTGCTATCAACTCAGCCTGTCCTCTGAACCAGCCAGTTGCTTACGGAGGGTGGGGAGACATCATATTTGATTCTCAGCCCATGTGCCAGTAGGCTTATGGGAGGTGCTATCTGATCTTTCTCTCCCTAGAGCCCATGCAGCTTATATGGCTTACAAGAAAGACTGGCTAGTTGGTTTCTTGGTGGCTTCTCCCAGTCCCAGCATGGCCGATCCTCAGAAGGCGCTGGCTTTTCCTTCCCTGGAACCCACACAGCTTGCTAAATTTAGTGATTTTTAAGAAATTCAACTAATTGGAAGTGAAGCAAGATGGCTTATTTAAGAATTTTTTTCTTCTGGTAGCACACAGTCCATACTGTGAACCCAGGAGAGTTATTCAGTCTGAGGGTGGACACAAAAAGTTTCCTGGATGCTTTTTTCAGAACTGCCCTATATAGGAGCAAAATATAAGGCCAGCAATAGGAGAAAGGGAAAAAAGGCAACATGGTGTATAGCAACAAAGAAATAGCACAATGACACAATGATACATTCAATGACACATTCAAATGCACAAATCTCCAAAAGACAGAAAAAAATCCAAACATAAAGAATGCATACAGTATGATTCTATTTTTTATGCATTTTAAGTGCATGGAGAAATAATCTGATAAGAACTTGCACTGAGGGTTACCGGGATGGTTGGAGTGGGGATTGATGAGGAGCGTACACAAGGATGTCTTCTGTTGAAAATACAAGCCTGAGTCATGGTTGAAGAATGAGGATTTTCCCTTATTTCTACACTTCTTATTTATTAAAAATTTATAATAAAGGTAGTTTTTGTTTTTGTTTGGTTTTTATTCTTTTATTAGCACATATATGCAGTACATAATAATTACAGTCCTCTTATGGAGTTTGTACACATACGTAACACATCTCAATTATTTTCATCCCATTCCTCTTCCTCCCTTCCTCCTTCCTCCATTTCTTCCTCCCCTCCCCATTTGCAAATACCTGTGTAGCAGTCTAGGTAGGAAGGGACTAGTTGGTGATATGTGCCTTCCACAGAACTCACAGAGCAGGAAAAATGTCCTACTTGAAGAAGGATCTGAAGGGCATGCTTCAGGGTTCAACAGGGAGTCACCTAGAGAGGAGAGACTTGCGGTGTTAGATTAAGTGGGGTAACTATATGCCTGGGACTCGCCCGGGCTTGTCCCATGCTCCAGAGGCTCTGAACTCCATGTAGCCGGATGCAAAGTCCGGGTGATGACACAATCCGGGGTGTGCTCAACCTAACCGCCTAGTTCCAGAGGTTCTGACCCCCACCCAGTAAAGTGGAGGGTCCAGCAACACACTCCAGGAGAGTGTCCTCACTAGCTGTGCGGAGGATTGAGTTCTACCCAGTCCAGCATTTCAGCACAATCCATCAGGGAAATGCCTGGCCAGCATCGCAGGACACAAAGGTACAGAGCCCAGCCCAGCCCAGAGCCCCAGAGCTGCTCATCAGGGAGTGGCCAGCATAACTGCAGGGCCTTAAAGAACTTGAGCTCTGCCCATCAGAGTACAAGGCGCAAGCTCCATTGTTCAGGGGTGTGGCCACACAGCAGGTCCTAGAGGTTGCAAACCTGCCCAACAAGGAGCAAGGCCCCAGCACCATAGGCCTGGGATTCACCCGGGCTTGCCCTGTGCTCCAGAAGTTCTGAATTCCTTGCAGCCAGACCCAAGGTCCTGGTGGTGCCATACTCCAGGGTGTGCTCTGTCTAGTTACCTGGGTCCTGGATATTCCAAATTCCACCCAGCCAGGCTCAAGGTCCAGTGACACATCACAGAGCTGCATCTCTGCTAGCCACCTGGATCACAGGGGTTCAGAACACTACACAGCCAGGTTCTAGACCCCAGCAACAAGCTCCAGGGGTGTGACCCTGTTATAGGGAGGATACAAAATTTGTTCAGCCCAGCATCCCAGAGTAACCCAACAAAGTACATCAGGGGAACACATGACCAGCCTCACAGACCACAGAGCACAAGGGTCCAGTGCCATAATTTGGGGGTGTGCCCTGGCTAGCCAAGGGGATACTGGAGGATTGAAGCGCTACCCAGCACTGTGATCCACTGCAATGCATCAGGAGACTGCCTGCCATTCACACAGGTCCCAGAAAAAAACGACAAAATGAAAGACCAAGAGGCAGTCTCAATCCCCCAGCTCACCAAGAACAAACCCAAGAGACACTGAAATGGAAGACACTGGGAGTCACAACTGAACTTTCTGAAATGATAGCAACTGAAGTAAAGAAACAACTCCATTAAGCTATAGAGGAACTCAAACTAGAAATAATCTCTCAGCTAAATGATAAAATGAGAATCATTATGAAAGAAATGTGTATCTAAAGATCAAGATAAAAAAACAGCATAAGAAAATGATGGAGACTTTGAATGAGCAATATAAGACACAAATACTATGCATGAAACAGATTCAAAGAGAAATTCAGGAAATGAAAAATTCCATGGAATGTTCGAAAAACCACTTGAATGAAGCTGAGGATAGAATTTCAGACCTTGAAGACAGCATGGGAGCTTAAGATCACGAAAGAAACGATCTCTTAAAAATAACAAGGAACCAACAAACAACAATTCAACAGCTGCAAGACAATGCCAAGAGAAATAACATAAGATTGATAAGCAGAAATGAAAAAGCAGGGGTCAATAGTAATTACCTGCGAAGACTATTCACAGAAATAATAGCAGAAAACTTTCCAAACATGGGAAGAGAATCTGATATACAGATAAGTGAGGCATACAAAGCCCCAATTAACCATAACCAAAATCAATCTTCACCCAGACATATAATAATTAGGATATCAGAAATACAGCACAAGAACAAAATACTAAAATCTGTAAGAGAAAAGAAAGAGATCACCTATGAAGGAAAGCCTATCAGAATCATGGCAGGATTCTCAACACAAACCTTTAAGTCAAGAAGAGCTTGGAGTGAAGTATTTCAAACCCTGCAAGAAAATAATTTTCAACCCAGATTGATGAATCCTGCAAAACTATCTTTACAAATTGATGGAGAAATAAAATACTTCCATGACAAAGAAAAACTGAAGAAATTTATGCACACCAAACCAACACTAAAAAGAGTACTTAAAGACATTCTAGAAAGAGAGAAAGACAGCTACAATTTTAAGAACAACAACAAAAGGAAACCACTAAGCAGGGCAAATAATTAAACAGAAAATGTAGAAAACAAACAACAGAAACATATCATGACAGGGATGAGCCAGTACATATCAGTTTTATCAATCAATGTAAATGGTCTCAACTCACCAATGAAAAGAAAAAGAATGGTAGAGTGGGTTAAGAAACAAAACCCAACAATATGTTGTGTACAAGAAACACATTTCACTCAAAAGGAGATTCACAGACTAAAAATCAAAGACTGGAAAACAATACTACATGCAACAGGAACCCAGAAAAAAGCAGGGGTAGCTAATATGTTTGCAGACAATATGAACTTCAAACCGAAAATGATAAAAAGAGATAAAGAAGGTCACTACATACTTGCTAGGGGAAAACTTCAAGAGGAGGAGATTACAATTATAAATATATATGCACCAAATATGGGAGCACCCAACTATGTAAGACAATTCTTAATAGACATGAAAAACCAAATGAACAATAATACAGTTATAACAGGGGACCTTAATACCCCACTGACACAGAGAGACAGATTAACCAAACAGAAAATCAGCAAAGAAATAACAGAACTGAATCAAGCTTGGGAACAAATGGACCTAGTAGATGTGTACTGACTGTTCCAACCATCAACAGCAGAATACACATTCTTCTCAGCTGCACATGGGTCATTCTCTAAAATAAATCATATACTGGTCCAAAAACATACGTAAGTAAATGCAAAGGAACTGAAATAATTCCATGCATGTTATCTGACCATAATTTAATAGAAATTAAATAATACTCTCCTAAACACTCAATGGGTCACAGAAGAAATTAAAGAAGAAATTAAGCAGCATCTACAATTGAATGAAAATGCAAATGCAAATTAATGAAAATGAAAACAGTTCTCAGAGGGAAATTTAGAGCACTAAACTCCCACATCAGAAAAATGGAAAGAACACACATAAACAACCTAATGCTGCACCTCAAACTTCTGGAAAAAGAAGAGCAAGTCAAGTCCAAACCCCAAAGAAGGGAGGAAATTATCAAGATCAGAGCCAAATCAAGGCAATTGAAACTAAGAAAACAATACAAAGAATTAAGGAATCGAAGAGTTGGTTCTTTGAAAGAGTAAATAACATTGATAAACCCCTAGCCAACCTTATCAGAAAGAGGAAAGAAACAACTCAGATTCATGCAATAAAAAATGAAAAGGGTAATATCACTACAGAGCTGGTGGAAATAAAGTAGATCATCAACACCTACTTTGAAAACCTTTATTCACATAGATTCGATAACACAGAAGAAATGGACAGATTCCTAGAAACCTATGAATTATCAAAGCTGAATAAAAAAGACGTAAAACTGCTGAATAACCCAATTTCAGCTAATGAAACTGAAAATGTAATTATGACCTTCCCAACAAACTAAAGCCCTGGTCCTGATGGATTCACTGCTGAATTCTACGAGAAATTTAGAGAAGACTTAATGCCAACATTCCTCAAACTATTCAATGAAATTGAAAGGGAAGCAAGTCTCCCTAACTCATTCCTGGAACAAATATTACCCTCATAGTAAACCCAGAGAAAGACTCAACCAGAAAAGAAAATTACAGGCCAATCTCCCTAATGAACATAGATGCAAAAATCCTCAATAAAATACTGGCAAATAGAATACAGCAAGTTATCAGGAAGATTATACACCATGATCAAGTGGGATTCATCCCTGGAATGCAGGGATGGTTCAACACATGCAAATCAATAAATGTAATACACCATATCAACAGGATCAAGCACAAGAACCACATGATCATCTCAACAGATGCAGAAAAAGCTTTTGACAAAATCTAACACCCACTCATGATAAAAACCCCAAAGAAAATCGGAATAGATGGTCTCTTCCTCAACCTGATAAAAGCCATATATCATAAACAAACAACCAACATCCTACTAAATGGAGAAAAACTGAAAATTTTCAACCTAAAATCAAGAACCGGACAAGGATGTCCATTATCACCACTTCTATTCAATATAGTTTTGGAAATATTAACCAGAGCAATTAGACAAGAGAAAGAAATAAAGGGAATAAGAATAGGAAAGTAAGAAGTAAAACTATTACTCTTTGCAGATGATATGATACTCTACAGAGAAGATCCCCAAAAATCCATTAAAATACATCTAGATGTAACAACCAAATTCAGTAATGTTGCTGTATACATGGTCAACACTCAAAAATCAATAGCATTCCCGTACATAAACAACAAGGTCACTGAGAAAGAAATAAGGGAAAACACACCCTTCACTATAACATCCAAAAAAATGAAATACTTAGGAATCAATCTAACAGAAGTAAAAGATCTATACCGTGAAAACTGCATTACTCTGAAGAAGGTAATCGAAGAGGATTTCAGAAAATGGAAAGATATTCCCTGTTCATGGATAGGAAGAATAAACATTGTGAAAATGGCCATTCTTCCAAAATTATTATACAGATATAATGAAATCCCAATTGAAATACCACTTGCCTACCTCACAGAGCTAGAGAAAGCATTCTTGAAATTCATCTGGAACCAGGAGACCTAGAATAGCAAAGGCAATTCTGGGCAACAAAGGGAAGGCAGGAAGCATCAGAATCCCTGACTTGAAACTATACTACAAAGCTACTGTGATAAAATCAGCATGCTACTGAGATCAAAACAGACCTGAATATCAATGAAATAGATTAGAAAATACAGCCACAACTACAAACACACTTAGCCACCTCATCTTTGACAAAGGGGCCAAACATGTACATTGGAAGAAAGACAGCCTCTTTAACAAATGGTGCTGGAAAAACTGGCTTTATGTATGCCAAAAACTAAAACTAGATCCATGTCTATCACCATGCACTAAAGTAAAGTCAAAATGGATCAAAGATCTGAATATTAAAACAGAGACACTAAATTTGCTGGAAGATAAAGTAGATAAAAATCTTGATGATATAGGAGTAGGCAGAGAGTTCATGAACAAAAGTCAAATTGCACTGGAAACACTTCCCAGAATCAACAACTAGAATCTCGTCTTACTAAAAAGTTTTTGCATGTCAAAGGAAATCTCCAACAGAGTGAAAAGAAATTGCACGAACTGGGAAAATATCTTAGTCAGTTTTCCATCAGACAAAGGACTTCTATTTAAAACATATAAGGAGTTAAAAGAAATCAGGCCCCTAAAATTCAAAGACCCAATCCAAAAATGGGCATCTGAGATGAATATACACTTCTCAGAGAAAGAAATACAAACAGTAATTAAATATATGAAAAAATGTTCAACATCAATGGTCATTCGGGAAATGCAAATTAAAACAACACTGAGATTCCATCTCACTCCAGAAAGAATGGCCAAGATTAAAAAATCAAGCAGAAGAACTGAAAACATCATACCACAGTGATATTTGTGCACACAAGTTTATAGCAACCCAATTCGTAATAGCTAAATCTTGGAAACAACCCAAGTGCCCATCAGTCAAGGAATGGATAAAAAGATGTGGTATTTTTATACAATGGAGTACTACTCAGCTCTCAAGAAAGTTTGCATTGAGACTTTTATAAGTAAATGAATACGACTTGAGACCATACTCATAAGTGAGATAAATCAAACCCACATGTGTAAATACCATATTGTCTCCCTAGTGTAAGAAACTGAAAAAGTATATATGATCCAAAATCCACAATAAATACTGTGTAAGGGTAAAAAACTGCTCAAAGAGCAAAAGTAATCAGGAAAGGGAAAAGGAGGAAAGAAGGAAGGAAAAAGGAAAAAGACATAAATCTATATACATGTGTATGTAAGGTAACTAAAATTACTATATTGCTGTATGTATTAGTTATTCAGTAAGATCGGTTAATATTCATATGATTAGATCTATTTTGCATGTCTATATCTGTTAATGTAAACAACTGTGTTGAAGGTAACAATATGCAATATTGCAACCTTGTCAAGTACTTATCATCTTGTTTTGTAAACCTATAATGTTACTGTTGTGCATTTGCTCTAGTCATTTGTTTGTCTCTTTTGCTTTCTGTCTTTCTTATATTGTCTTTTGTTCTCTTAAATAAAAAAAATTATAAATAAATAAATAAATAAATAAATAAATGGGGCATTAATTCCCTACTGCTTCCACCATGCAGGATGAGCTCTGGTAACCAGCGAACGTCCCCAGAAAAGTGGGTAAATGTGCATGGAAATTGAGTAGATGGAATAAAATTATCTAGGGGTGGAGAAATCCCCAGGGGACATGGTAGCAACCACATATCAGATACCCTCTGATCTCACCAAGGAAGGATGTCTTAGTTACTTTTCTCTTGTTGCTGGGACAAAATACTTGACACTTAAAGAAGAAAAGTTTATTTTGCTCACAGTTTATGGAAGTTTCAGTCCATAAGCAGCTGGATTCAAGGCAGGTGACATGGACAGGGACAGCAGTTCAATGTGGCAGAAGGCAGCAAAAACAAGAAGAGCAAAAGGAGGGGAGAGCAAGCCTATTTTCCTCTCGTATTGTAAGCAGGTTACCTACCAGGGATGGTGTGATGTAGCACTCACACCATCTCTGTGCACATGCTCAAGATGTTTGCAAAGTGAGGACTCAGACCCCTTGCTGAGTCACTTAGTTAGACTTCTAAACTTCTCAAATTCACACAATGAACCAACCATTAAAACATCCTAGACATAAACAGTCACTCTAGGGCATGTACTCTACACCCAAGGATATAAAACTGCCCAGTTACTCAGTTAAGCTTCTCAAACTGACACAATGAATCAACCATAACAAAGGTGGATCAGATTGGTGGAACACACCCAGTTCCCTGGTCACTATAAGAGGCTGCAAGGGTCTGGGGATATCGCTCAGCAGCACAGCATCTCCATGGCAAGCATGAGCCCTGAGATCGATTCCTGACATGAAAAAAAAAAAAAGAAAAGAAAGAAAGAAAGAAAAAGAAAGAAAGAAAAAAGGGGCTGCAAGTAAAGGGTGGTGAAGCTTGTCTCTAATCCCAGCACTAGGGTAGCTGAGGCAAGAGGATCACTGGGAGTTAGAC
>RJWM01049496.1:0-11095 GCA_004363535.1 Dasyprocta punctata
CTTCTCTCCCCCTTCTGACTCTTCTTAGTAGTTTAACTCTGGAGTTAATTAACTGTCTGTTGTGGTTTGTTTAAATGTCCCCCCAAAGCCTCATGGGTCATGGAAGGTGGGCCTTTCTAGGGTGGCTGAATCTAGTATTTGTGATTAGTTTGTTGTCTAGCACTGGGATTGGCAGTGTGAGTGCTGCACCCGCCCAGGGACGGGGAGCCGGCGTACACTGTAAGGGAGGGAGGAAGGTGTGCTTTTCCCCTTTTCCCCATTTGCTCTTGTTGCTTGCCACCGCCATAAACAACTGCCCCTTAGCCATGCTGCCTTGCCTTGGAGCCAGCGGCGTGTGGATTGAAACCTCCAAAATCTGTAAGCTAAATAAACCTTTCCTTCCCTAACTTTGGGCATCAGTTATTTTGTCTCAACAACAGAAAAATATAACCAAGACACTGTTATAATTACTTTTCTCATTGCAGAGACAAAATACCTGACACTCAAAGTTAGGGGAGGAAAGGTTGATTTAGTGCACAGTTTGTAAGGTTTCAGTCCAGAGTCAGTCAGCTCCAAGGCAGAGTGAGGTGGCAGAGGGGCAGCACAGAGGAGAAATGGTTCATGGCAAAGTAGGAGGCAGCAAACAGCAGCAGCCCTCCTTCTGCCCCTTTATATTCTACCCAGGTTATAAGCCTATCGATTAGTGCCACCCACACCCAGGTGGAGCACCCTTAATTCCAGCATCAAAACTGTATTCCCAGCATCACACACCCTAGATCCAGCGATCTCCGAAAAGCCCCACCTATGACATCATGAGGCTTTTCAGGGCATCTAGTTGCAAGCCATGACATTAACAGAAGAAAAAAAAAGTACTTGGAGTAGCCTGGAGTATTAAAGAAAATGTTATGATATTGCATGAGAATAAAAAGTGCTAATTGATATCCCCTAGGGACAAATCTGATTGTTTATAATTTTAAACCTAAAACAAAAAAGATTATTATAATTTAACATGGCTGATGCATCTGAAAGTACTCTTTGATTTAATGTAATTGTTTTGTATCATACATGTTATTTTTTGATTCTTTTATCTGTCTGCCTGGTAATCTGTGTTTTTAATAATTGGCTAAAGTGCCTGCAGCTGCTCTGTTTAAACCTTGTATTCAGCTCCTCAATTTCTTTTTCATATTTTTGCCTTTGCTGACTTCTGGCTCTATTAGGGCTTTTATGAGCCAAACCAAACCAAAACAAAAGAAAGCAAAAGAAGGCAAAAACAAAACAAAATGAACCAACCAAACAAAAACTCCAAACGAGCTATACAGATATTCATTCAAGGGTTACCAAACTCAATGTAAGACATTAAACAAATATGAAAAATGTGAGGCCCAAGGTTTAAATAAAACTTGCAAATAAGAATGTTAAAGTTTGGTAATATAAACATTATACAATTTAAGTTAACATATTTATTTCTATATGAATTTTTTTTGTAGTGCTGGGCATTGAACCCAGGGCCTTGTACATGAAAGGTAAGAGCTCTACCACTGAGCCACAACCCTAGCCCTTATTTCTGTATGTTAATTTTCAGATACTTATATCTATTTGTATGCTACCCTTCAAAGGTTCTATTAAATTGGCTTATAGATAATTGTATACTCATGTAATTAGCTCAAATGTCTTTTGTTCACATGGATTAAAAATGAACTAATTTAAACTAGTTGGCAAAATAAGAGTAAAGATGTTGCATTATAACATGTCTTGCCCAGGCTGTTAGCCAATCAAGGTAAGAGTTATCTCTGTTTTAAAAAATATTTTGTTTTTGTGAGGCATGATCTTATTATATAGTTCACACTGACCATGAACTCACTATGTAGCCAAGGCTGGCTTTGAACTCATGGTGATCTTTCTGCCTCAGCCTCCCAAGTGCTGGGATTACAGACATGTGCCATTACACTTAGCTCTTAATTTTTTCCTTAAATGTAATGTCTATTGTCTTTTGTGTATAATAGCGTGAGTTTTTCTTTTGTTAAAAAGTATATAACTTAATGTTAACTATGCTATGCTTGGGTTCTTATGAGTAACCTAAAGCAATTTTTTAATGTTTTTTTAATTTACAAAGAATCTACATAAAAATCAATAGAACAGACAAGCAGGTCTGGTACAAGGTCACAAAGTCATATACAGAAATATAGTGCTGCTTATATACAAGCAATGAACAATTCAAAAGTAAAATTGTAAAGGCACAAGTTACAGCATCACAAAAAGCTTAAAGTAGCATTACTGTATAAATCTACCAAATACATTCATTATCTGTATCCTAAAAACTATAAAGACTGATCAAAAGTACTCAAATACAACCTAAATAAGTGGAGAGAGACTATGTTTGTGAATTGGATACATATCAAAACATTTATTCTCTCTACATTTATTTATAAATTTACCTCTATATCGAAATCTCAGCAGAAATTTTTTTTCAGTGAAGGGAGGCATTGAATTTACTTCTGGACAGGCCATGCAGATGACAAAGGAGGCCATTGTGCTTTTTTAAAAAACTATTTTAACTATTTTTTATACACATATACATAAACATATACATAGTTTTTCTCTCAGTTTGTCACACAAGTGCAACAATAGGATGCTTACACATGTGTGACTTACTTATTTCACTGATAAGTATGTTCTCAAGGCACATCCATTTAAGCATAAAAGTGTCCAGTTTATCATTCTTTATAGCTGAGTAGTATTCTATTATATAGAAATACCACATCTTTTTTGTCCATTCGTCAGTCGATGAGCATTTAGGTTGTTTCCAAGATCTGGCTATTATGAACTGTACTGCTGTAAGCATAGGTGCACATATATCACTGTGGTATGATGTTTTTAATTCTTTTGGGAAGACACACAGAAGGAGAATAGCTGGGTCAAATGGGACCTCCAATCTTAGCTTTTCGAGGAATCTACACACTGACTTCCACAGTGGTTGCACCAGCCTGCATTCCTACCAACAGTGGAGAAGGGTTCCTTTCCCCCCACAGTCCATCCAGCACTTGTTGTTGGTTGATTTCTCATTACTACCCATTCTTTCTGGAGTGAGGTGGAATCTCAGTGTTGTTTTAATTTGCATCTCTTGAATGACCTGTGCTGTTGAACATTTTTTCAGGTATTTATTTGCTGTTTGTGCTTCTTCATCTGAAAAGTGTGTGTTCATCTCAGATGCCCATTTTAGGATAGGGCCTTTAAATCTGGGAGGACTGATTTTTTTGAGTTCTTTATATGTTCTCGATAGTAATTCTTTATCTGAGGGACAGCTGGCAAACATTTTCTCCCACATTATGGGTTGTCTCTTCACTCTGTTGGTGGTTTCTCTTGCTGTGCAAAAGCTTTTCAGTACAATGAGATCTCATTTGTTGATTCTTTGTGATAGTTCCTGTGCAATCTGGCTTTTATTCATAAAGTCTTTGCTTACACCAATGTCTTCAAGAGCTTTACCTACTCTATCTTCCAGCAAATTTAATGTTTCCAATGTTGAGATCTTTAATCCATTCAGATTTTAGCTTAGTACATGGTGAAAGATATGGGTCCAGTTTTAATCTTTGGCATATGGAAAGCCAGTTTTTCCAGCACCATTTATTAAAGAGGTGATCTTTCTTCCAATGAATGTGTTTGGCACCTTTGTCAATGATAAGGTATCTTAGTGTACCTGCAATTTTTTCTGCATCTTCTAATCTATTCCATTGATATTCAGGTCTGTTTTTTTGCCAGTACCACACTGTTTTTATCACAGTAGCTTTATAGTATAATTTCAAGTCAGGAACTGTGATGCCTCCCATCTTGTCTTTGTTGCCCAGGATCACCTTTACTATTCTAGGTCTTTTCTGGTTCCAGATAAATTTTAGGATTATTTTCTCTAATTCTGTAAGATATGCTATTGGAATTTTGATTGGGATTGCATTGAATCTATATAACAGTTTTGGAAGTATGGCCATTTTCACTATATTGGTTCTTCCTACCCAAGAGAATGGGGATATCTCTCCATTTTTGAATAACCTCTTCAATCTCCTTTTTCAGAGTACTATAGTTTTCAGTATAGAGGTCTTTCACATCTTTTGTTAGATTGATTCCTAAATATTCCATTTTTTGGATGCTATTGTAAAAGATATCGTTTACCTGATTTCTCTCTCAGTGAATTTGTTATTTGTGTACAAGAAGGCTATTGTTTTTTTTCTTTTGGTACCAGGGGTCCAACTCACAACCTCACACTTGCCAGGAAGGTACTCATGCTGCTGAGCTAAACCCCCAGCAAGGCTACTGATTTTTGAGTGTTGACTTTGTAACCAACTACATTACTATATCTGCTTATTAAATCTAGAAGTCTTTTGGTGGAGTTTTTGGAATCTTCTAAATAGAGTATCATGTCATCTACAAATAATGATAGTTTAACTTTGTCCTTTTCTATCTTTATTCCTTTTATTTCTTTCTTTTGTCTAATTGCTGTGGCTAAAGTTTCCAGGACTATGTTGAATAAGAGTGGAGACAGTGGACATCTTTGTCTTGTTCCTGATTTTAGAGTGAAAGTTTTCAGTTTTTGTCTATTTAGGATGATGTTGGCTGTTGGTTTGTCATAGATGGCTTTTATCAGATTGAGATAAAGACCATCTATTCCAATTTTCTGCAGAGTTTTTATCATGAATGTGTGCTGTACTTTGTCAAAAGCTTTTTCTGCATCTATTGAGATAATCATATGATTTTTATCCTTGGATCTGTTAATGTGATGTATTACATTTATGGATTTATGTATGTTGAACCACCCCTGCATCCCTGGGATGAATCCCACTTGATCATGGTGTACAATCTTTTTGACGATTTGCTGCAGTCTGTTTGCCAGTGTCTTATTAAGGATTTTTGCCTCAATGTTCATTAGGGAAATTGGCCTGTGATTCTCTTTTTTAGTTGGGTCCTTCTCTGGTTTTGAAATCAGAGTAATGCTTGCTTCCAGGAATGAATTTGGGAGTATTGCTTCCCTTTCAATTTCATTAAAGAATTTGAGAAGTAGTAGTGTTAGGTCTTCACTAAATTTCTTGTAGAATTCAGCAGTGAATCCATCAGGGTCTGTGCTTTTCTTTGTTGATAGGTTTTTAATTACATCTTTAATTTCATTTATTGATATTTGGTTATTTAGGATTTTTGTATCTCCTTGATTCAACTTTGGTAATACATACGTGTGTAGGAATCTGTCCATTTCTTCTGTATTTTCCATCTTATTAGAATGTAAGTCTTCAAAGTAGGTATAGATGATTTTCTGTATTTCTGCAGGGTCAGTTGTGATTTCATCCTTTTCATTCCTAATTGCATGGATTTGAGTCTTTTCTTTCCTTTTTTTGATAAGGTTGGTCAAGGGTTTGTCAATTTTATTTAATCTTTCAAAGAACCAACTCTTGAATTCATTGATTCTTTGTATTGTTTTTTTAGTCTCCAGTGTGTTAATTTCTGCTCTGATCCTTATAATTTCCTCCCTTGTACAAGCTTTTGGTTTAGCCTGCTCTTCTTTTTCTAGAAGTTTGAGGTTCAACATTAAGTCGTTTATATGAGCTTGCTCTGTTTTCCTCATATGGGTATTTACTGCTATTAATTTCCCTCTTAGGACTGCTTTCATTTTGTCCCATAAGTTCTAATATGTTGTATTGTCATTGTCATTCAACTGTAAAAACTGTCTAATTTCTTCTTTAATTTCACCTGTGAACCATTGATTATTCAGTAGTGTGCTATTTAATTTCCATGTGTTGATGAATTCTTGTGGTTTCCTTTGGCATGGATTTCCAATTTCATTGTACTGTGGTCTGCTGGTATGCGTAGGATAATTTCAATTCCTTTACATTTACTTAAGCATGTTCTATGAGCCAGTATATGGTCTATTTTTGAGAATGTCCCATGTGCAGCTGGGAAGAATGTGTACTCTGATATTGTGGGGTGCAAGACTCTATAGACATCTACTAAGTCCATTTGCTCAAAAATTTGATTTAGTTCTAATATTTCATTATTGACTTTTTGTCTAGTTGATCTGTCTTTTTGTGATAGTGGGGTATTGAGGTCTCCCTATACAATTGTATTAAGGCTTCTTTGATTTTTCATGTCCATTAATAATTGTTTTATATAACTGGGTGCACTAATATTTGTTGCATTTATATTTATGATTGTTATCTCTTCCTCTTGGATTGTTTCCTTTACCAAGATATAGTGACCTTCTTTGTCTCTCTTAATCAGTCTTGGCTTGAAATTGACTTTATCTGCAAATAGAATAGCAACCCCTGATTTTTTCTGAATTCCTGTTGCATGGAATATTGTTTTCTATCCTTTGACTTTCAGTCAATGAGTTTCTTTTTGAATTAAATGTGTTTCTTGTACACAGCATATTGTTGGATCTTGTTTCTTAATCCATTCTGTCAGTCTGTGTCTTTTGACTGGTGAATTGAAACCATTAACATTAGTGGTTAAAACTGATATGTATTGACTTATCCTTGTCATGTTATTTCCCTATGATTGGCTCCCCCCTTTTTTTCTTTTTCCTTTCCCTCTAATTGTTTGCTTTTCCTGGTGGATTCCTTCTGTTGGGGTTCATGAAGTTGTAGTCCTTATTATCTCTTTCTAAAATGTCCTTCTGAACATTTTGGAGTGCTGGTTTGGTGGTTGTGAATTTCCTCAGATGTTCTTTGTCATGAAAGTATCTTATTTCTCCACCTATTATTTTTTTTTTTTTTTGGTGGCACCGGGGATCGAACTCACAACCTTACGCCTGCCAGACAGGCGCTTAAGTCACTGAGCCAAACTCCCGGCCTTTCTTCATCTGTTTCAAACGGTAGTTTTGCAGAATACATCAATCTGGGTTGAAAGTTGTTTTCCTTTAGAACTCGGATCACTTCATTCCAAGTTCTCATTGACTTGAGAGTTTGTGCTGAGAAGTCAGCTGTAATTCTGATGAGTTTTCCTTTATAAGTGATTTGTTTGTTTTCCTTATCAGCTTTTAAGATTTTATTCTTGTGTTGAATTTCTGGAGTCTTGACTATGATATGCCTGGAAGCAGATTTTTTTTTTTGATCATTGCTAATTGGAGTTCTATATGCTTCACTTATTTGTATGCCAAATTCTGTTTCTGTACCAGGAAAGTTTTCTGTCATGATGTCTGTGAACATGTTTTTAATGTCATTTGTGTTATCTTCTTCTTGTTAATTGACTCCAGTTAATCTTAAGTTACTCTTCTTTGTCTCACCAGGCAACTGCTGGATTGATTTCTCAAGTTCCTTTGCTAGTTTTGGGAAAACTTTGTTTTCCTGGTCACTAACTGCAAGTCTGTCTTCAATGTCTGAGATCCTGTCCTCACATTGTCCTAATCTGCTTCTAATACTTTCAATGGAGTTTTTATTCTCCCAGCTATCCGCTTGAATCTGCTTTATGGAATCCATTTGTTTCCTATGTTATGCTTCCATAATTTGCTTAAGCTCTTTTTTTTTTTTTTTTTGCCTGTGTCTGCTCTAGCACCGCTAAGCATGGTGTGTATTTTGGTAATCTCTGTAGTTATTTGAGAGATTATTTCTGATTTCATTTTTTCCAGAGCCTCATTTAATTGCTTTGTTACCACTTCTGAGAGACCTGGTAGGGGCTTTCAGATTCTCCAGCCTCATTGCCCCCGGGTTTCCTTTGGTGAACTGGATGTCTGAGATTGTGTCTTGTTTAAGTGTCTTCTCATTTCTTTTCTTTTTTAGTTTAATTTCTAGAGTGATACTTGTTAGTTGCCTGTGGTGGGTTGCTTTATTTGTGGTATTAAGGACATCCAGGTGATGATCGCTTCTATGAGGTATCTTCTAGGCTGGTTGCTGGGCTCTGAGTCTGTTGGAAGATCTCTCCTCCTCAGTTTGTTAGAGATGAAAAGCTACTGCATACCTAGCCCAGTCCCTGGTTCTTTGGCACCTTACCTCAGCACTCTCTGTGACCCCCAGTCAATCTCAGTCCTGGACCATCAGGGCCAACAGCTATACAGAACAATTGTGTTAATTTTGGCTGCAGTGGCACCAACAGCACCAAACATAGTCAACAAAACAATAAACTGAGCCAACCACTGATTTGCAACCCTCAACCGTATAAACTGAATTTGTGACCATACAACAGAATATAAAACAATCATATACAATAGATAAGTCTGCAATATATCAATTCTGTACTCAAGGATCAGGACCCAAAATGGATTACAGAGAAGACAGAGAAGTGGGAAAAAAGAAAGAGATTACAAGTAGGTTGGAGGACAAAGATGGATTCCACCAACTTGGGGAAACTGATGCAGAAGACTGAAGGAAAAGAGCTAAAAGAGACAAACGGTAGAACAGAACAAAGCTACACCTACAAGGAGGCCAGAAACCACGCTTACACTCAAAAAAGAAAAGAAAAAAAAAAGAAAAAGAAAAAGAAAAAACCTAATAAAACAAACAAGAAAAAAGAAAAGAAAAACAAAACAAACAAACAATCAAAATGTCCACTTCCAGGATTCTCTCTGGATTCACTAGTAGACAACCTGTGGAGACAGCATCTCAAATTGTGGCAGTGGATCCCTGCAAGCCAGCAGTTGCTTTATGACCAAGTAGCAGGCCTGCCCCGAGAGCAGACTCATTGGGCTCACCACAGTCCAAGCAATTTCCGTGGGTCTGTGCCCAGCTAGGAGCTGCTGAAGGAAGCAGGCAACAGTTCTGGTTCTGGGCTTATCCGGCTGACTCCAAAATGTCTCCTGGCCAAGTGCTCTCTCCTATGCAGGGACCAAGTCCCCTGCACTCACTGCCAGCCAGCACAGTCCATGTCCGCTGCTCCCCTCCACTGCCAAGCCACTCTGCAGAGGCCTCTGGGGTCGCCAGCTGCCATCAACATTGTGGCCATGCATCCCCAGGTTCCAACAGCTCCCCTCACGCAGTGAGTCTGGCACTGGGTGAAGGCACTGCCAGCTACTGCCTTCTTCTTCGTTGAAGTTTTTCTTTTCACTCTCTCTAGGGGCTTCAATTCAAACTTCAGACTCTTCCTGGGTCCAAGGGATCCACTTCCCTCTTTTTAGCCTTCCTCACAATGGTATATTCCCACACCTAGATGGTGTCTCTCAGAGAGGCTGTTTTCTCTGCTGCTTACTACTCTGACATCTTTCTAAAAGTCTCCCTAAAGCAATTTTAAAATGAGTAAATATAAATGGGATTAGTGCTTTTAAATATTTATAACAACATCTGAACAATCAGTTACTATATACAAGTATTATGGCTTACAGTTTATGAAAAGATATATATTTTGGTCTATTAAATGTGCTTTCATAAATTGTTAATGTATAAAAGAGGAAAGGTTTAAGATTGCTTTCTTCATAACATTGCTAAGAGTTAAAATCCTAATGCATTTTTTCCCCCCTAGGAGCCCTTTGGGCCCTTGTGGCTGCTGGACCCATCTTCCTCCATAGATGAAAAAAGCAACAATTTGAACCAATTTTCTTCAGTTCCTCACTTAGAATCCCATTGTGCCCCAGGAAATATTATTTTTAAAAACATTATTGCATGTAATTAAGCTGGATATAACTAAAAGGTTTAAGAATTTTCTATGTCTAAAGCAATAAGGTTTTCTTAAGATATTGAAATGCCCTTTTTTATTGGCTATTCTTTTTTATTTGTACATGTTTGTAATACATAATATTTACGTTCCTTGTGTGGAGTTGGTACACGTACATAAGACATTTTAATTCTTCTATTCATCCCCTTTCCCTCTCCAATTTTCCTCTCACTCCATCACTTGATTCTATTCCTCTTTGAGAAAGGTCTATCTCTCTGCTACCTATGATCTTTCCTTTATTTTGGTCTTTATTTATACTTTGGGTTTCTCATATACGAGAAACCATATCATATTTAAGCTTGTATGTATTATATGAAATGCTTTTTTTAACTTACAAAACTAAGCTAGGAAACAAAGGTTTTGTGTTTCAACAAGATAATTTAAAGATAATAATTAAGTGTTTTTCACTCTTAGGTTTTTTTTTTTGAGACAGGGTCTCACTATGTAGTGCAGTGTGACCTTTAACTCATGAGCAATCCTCCTGCCTCAGCCTCCTGTTTTTGATTAGTTAAGAAACTGAGTTTGTTTATTTGTTTGTTTTTTGAAAACAGGGTTGAAATAACCAATATTTTGCCTCTTGCCCTCTAGAATTGGGACCAGGGCATGATAGGACCCCTCTGAAAGGGCCCTGCAACTCTGATGTATCACTCTCCTGAGCAGAGGGATTGTTGGATGCTAGAGGATGGAGTCAACAAATGTGCCTTTTGCAAAAATGAGGGTCACTAAGAAGGGGAATGTCCCCATGCTTTCAAGGCGTGCTATGTGGTCAAGCAAGACCATGACCCATCCTCTAGCTATACCTATCACATTTTAGTCTATGGTTGCAGAAGCTGTGATTCCCAGTCCCACTCGCCCTTACCAAAGAGTGTCTTTGCCTTTCAGTATATTGCTGTTATGTTATTTTAATGTACTTTTAAGGACACTTTAGGTAAAAATTTGACTTCTTGAATAGGTGTGCCTAGAGGATAAAAATGCCAATATAAAGTAATACCTTGGTTCACAGACACTTCTGTTTGCAAACAATTCAGTATGCAAACAAAAATGTTCGGCAAAATTTTGCTTCTGTTTGCAAACTCCACATCGGGTGACAAACGTAGCCATGGCCATTTCCCCCACACAAACACAAATGTACCCATCTTCTCCAAAATTATAAAACAAATTAAGTTCACAAAGCCAGGTCCCACTGTAAATATTTGAGCTCCTATGCTTTGTTGCTTTTGTGGTACGAATAAACTTTCTGTTGTCTACATTAGACTATATGTTTAAAGTTTCTGGGGTTGTGCAAAACAGAGGTCAGATTCAGATTTCAAGCCTTATAGTAAAAATTTTAATGGCCTGATAGTCACAAAACATAGATCTTTATTTAGTGTATTCCTTGGTCATTATTATAATTAAAATAGGACATTAGATTTTTTCTGAGACAGGGTCTTGCTATGTAGTTCAGGGTGGCCTTGAACTCACCATACAGCCCAGACTGGCCTCAAGCTCATAATGATTGAGT
>RJWM01049497.1:0-11091 GCA_004363535.1 Dasyprocta punctata
AACGCTCACCAAAGTCACCTCTCGGCAGGTCTCTCGGTGTGAAGCTCGCAGACAGTGGCCGTCCTGGGGGCTCAGTGCTCGGGGGCAGGGAGCACTCACCGCCACTCACAGGGGATGGGCTGAAGGAGCCGTTCTGGCCCAGGGGACCTGCGGTCACAACACTCGAGTGTTACCACTTTTTGGCAGCCTCTGTGTTTCCTGAGTGGAGTCAGCTGCCAGCAAAGAGGCCCACCTCTGTGGGGCGGGTTCTGCGGCCCCGGGGGGCCGGGCATGGGTTTGACCATCATAGGCCCCTCCTGCTGCATGGCCAGCTTCTGGGTCATTTCCACAAGCCTGCAGACAGAGAGAGCAGCTCGGTGTGATGGCAGCCGCTCCGAGTGGGCAAAGCCGCAGGCGCCTGAGTCGTAGGCACGCACCTGTGCTGCAGGCTGGCGGTTTCCCTCTTCCCCTCGGCTATCAGCCGTTCCGCCTTGCGGGCTTTGAGCTGTGGAGACAGAGGGTCAAGTTCAGTGCAGCCTTTGAGTGAAACGGGAAAGGGCCAAGAAGAAAACGGATCTCACCCAGTTCTCATGGGCTTTCTTCTCATGAGCAGCAAGCTGTGAGAACACATGGGAAACACACACTGAGGGAGGCACCACAGTGGCCGCAGACAGTGTTGGCATCATGTGTGTGCCGGGGGTTAAAGGGCACCGCGACCACAGGGAAGTCTGTTTGTTACCTGGTTTTTAAATGAGCGCTCTGGTTTCTGTAACTGTTCCTCTAGTTCACGAATTCTCCGCCTAAAAATTGTACTTATTGGTTAAAACTGAATAAAATCTGAAGCAATCTGATCATGTCCTCATTACCTTTAAATACTTCATCATACAAAAACATTTCATCCCGTAATGAGGGCACAACGAGCAACTTCACAGGGCCCTGATTTCTCACTTAATGGCCAGAGATCTGAGTTGATAACTTGTGAACTTCCTAAACTGTCTCACAATAATGTTCTCCAATAATCTTGTTGGGGCACCTTCCCCCTAAAGGGTTTTCCCTCTTTAATTACATCCACCGGAAATGACCCAGATCGGCCTGGCAGAGGCACCCTGACTGAGTGGGTGTGGACACGTGACAGGGGCAGGCTGCTTTCCTCCAGCCGGCGCAGGGCACAGCCCTGGCACCTGCACAGGAACTTCGCTGTTAACCGCTTTTCCTCTGTTACCCTAAAACCCGTCCCAGGTGAGTCAAATGCATTCACACCCTCAGACTGCTCGCTCTGCTTCTGGGCCAGTCTCTTCTACATCACGTGAATGGTGTTACAAAGCAACTCAGCCCCGGAAGCCACCACACTCACTGGTAGACTTTGACTTCCTCTGTGGCCAGTACTACCTTCTCATCGGCAGCCGACAGCTGCTGGTCTCGCTCCTGCAGCTCGCACTCCTCCACATTCAGTTTCCTAGGACAAAGGCAGCTGCCAGGGTGAGCTCGGCCCAGGCCACCCCCCAACCCAGCAGCCGTGGCACAGAGTCCCGGAGGAAAGTCAGGCTCCGGGCTTGTATTTTCTCACGTCTCCCTGCAATCCTCTGATTACCAGCAAACGGAACAAAGAGCACGCAGCGTGCGCCAGGAGCTGGTCGCCTGTGCGTGAGATGATAGTGCACCGTGGGAAACCAGGGCAGCCGAGCCCACTCTGGCTCAGAAAGTGATCGCCTGAGGCCCTTCCCCTCCCCACCAACACCACTTTCCACGCTGTCACCCAAGAGCTGTTCTTCAGTTAAGGCCAATGCTATGATAAGCACACGGGCAAGGCCGCATGTGTGGATGGGCGTCTGTGGCCAAGACGCTGCTGGAAATTGACCTGCAGGCGCCAGAGGCCAGTGCCCCCACTCCCCCGACTTCACCCACACATTGAGGACAACACTGAGAAGGATGCTGAACTGATTTCTCAACAAATCCCTGGGTGTTGAGAAAAAAAGCAGTGGAGCTGAGGGCTGCAGAGGCGGGGATGTCCCGGGCTTCGGTTGAGAGGGCACAGTGCTGCGCCCCAGTACTGAGCAGCACAGGGGTCCCCGGAAGGGACTGAGCCATTTCTGAACGTGCTAAACTGCAAGTGGGATGTCAGTGATGGCCGGTGGGCAGGAGCAGCCTCAGATCGCCACTGCAGGAAGCCGGAAGCACCCGGGGCCTTGGGTCTCCTCTACCATCACCACGCATGGCATCTGTCTGCCAGGCAATCAGAAGTGACAGGAACAGCCAGGACAAGATGCTGAGCAAAACCTGTCAGACAAGGGAACCGCCTAGGAGCTCACCCACTGATTCAAAAGGAATCGTGCCTTGTAGGTAAGAAAGTAAAAGTCCACTTTTAGTTTCAGCAGAGGATCAGACACTATAAACTGAGAAACAGCTTGGCGTGGTGGTGGTGTGTGTGGGCCCAGCTACTCAGGAGGCTGAGGCAGAAGAAGACTAAGTCCAGGAGTTGAAGAATAGCCTGGGCCCTACAGACAGACCCTGTGTCTTAAGATAAAACAGAGGGGCTGGGGTGCAGCCATGCTAATGCGCATGCCCGCAGGCCTGGGTTCAAAGAGAAAGAACCAGAAACACAGTAACTGAAAGCAGCGGCGCAGTGATGATCAAGGCTGCAGCTCTGCAGGTGAATGGGACTGCACACAGTGAGGCAGAGTGGAGGGAGACACCCAGAATGCAGGAGGCGAGAAGCACTGTTCAGAAAGGCTGCCGTGTTCACCGGACACCGGAGATGGGCGAATGAGGCGGGACCGTCACATGGAGGGGACCCCAGAGTGATGACATCCCAGTCAGGACTCCAGGGAGCAAGGCCTGCACGCAGTGCCACTGACCGCTGGGAAGCTTGCGGAAGGGATGCAACAATGATGACAGAGACCCCAGGTGCTAATCTGTCATCTTTAGATACTAAAGGACCACTGTAACTCCATAACCTGCTTAGAGAGCCCTCCAAAATGGACTAGGAGGAAATAAAGTCATTTTCAACAATCAAATTTATCAGCTTTCAGGAGAATGAAAATAAATTTCTTCTGGTTTTTTTTAGACACGGTCTTGACGAAAGCAATCTCAAAGGGAAGACCCCTGGTGTAGAAGAATGACAGCAAGAGTGAACATGTACAGAGAGTGACTGCGCACTGGTGGGGACCACTGTAAACAAGGATAAACCGTCCCCTGCAGTCTGCTTTGTGGCGCATTAGCACGCATTCCTGTGACACGTGGCAGTGAGGAGGCAGCTGCGCCCCAAGAGAGCAAGTCAGTAACTCTTGCGGATCTCAGGAAGTCCAGGGCGCTGCTGTGGTCTGGAAGGTGACTACAAAATGATGAACAAAGTAAGCGACAGCGACGCCAAGTTCACACCAGAGCAAAATTGAAAGTACGCTAACAATTTGAAAGTGAAAAAACAGCAAAAAGAAGCCAAGGCAGGGCCTCATGGAGCAAGCACTCTCGACTGCAGGGCAGCAGACCTGGACCTGTAATCAGAGGTGCCCTCGGGCAGCCATCAGGCTCTGGACCAAGAAAGGAACGAGTGAGGGGACGCCACAGCGGAGGACAGACCAGAGCACAAACTGCAGGGAGAGTGGGTGGCTCTGGGCTACTGAGTGATAAGGATGAGGAGGGCAGACGGCTGCTCTCTAGGCTGCGTCTCAGCCAGCTAGCAAGACGCAGGCCATCACCAGAGTGCAGGAAAGGGGATGACACTAGTGGTGGGCCGCACTGAGGGCGGTCTCTGCAGAAGAGAAGTGGCCCTGTCCCTGGCCGGAACTGCTGGTGCCCAAAGCCACAACCCACTCGTACACAGCAGGGGAACAGGTGCTGAGGGCCGGTCAGGTGACAGGAAGAAACCACAAAGGAAGACAGCACAGCCCGCTAAGCACAGATCGGGGGGACCCAACTGCGCTGGCTGTTGGCTGCGGCTTACTTCTGCAGTGCCATCTCCTGCTCGTACAGCTCGTTCAGGATCTCCACCTTCTGCCTCAGAGTCCTGCACTCCTGCTCCAGCCCGGCCTTGGCCAACTGCAGTGTGCTGCGGTCCTCGCTCAGCTTCTTGATCTGGTCTGGGAGGTAAGACTTATTGCCAAGTACACTGCCGAGGACATGGAGCCCCCTCCCCTAGCCTGGCCAGCCCTCAGCCTGACCGCTGCACGGCCGTGGCCAGGGACCCACCTTCCAGGTCACACTTGGTGGACATCAAGGCACTCAGCTTCACTTGCAGAAGTCTGAGATCCTCCTGAAGCATGGATATTGCGGTTTGTGTCTGAAAATCGCGAGGGAGAGGCACATCCTTCAAAGTGAGGCACGGTCAGGACTCACAGGCACCTGGGCAATGCTGTCGAGGGACTCACCCGGGAGACGTCCATCATCTGCTTGACCTGAGTCTTCATCTTGCTTTGCTCACCTGTAAAGAGAACAAGCTTCACTATGTCTTCCTTTGCTATTTTCAACTCTATTGTCCTGACTTTCACAAAATTAGTGCTCGTCAGACACTGAAAAGAAAAACAAGTTCACTGACAGAACTGACCACGCTGACTTTTGTATTTTGTTTTAATCAAAAAAGACATAAGTAAACATTCACATATTTAACTTGAAAAGAGTAGCCATGTAGATGATCATTCCTTTTTTTGGAGGGGGGATTTGAAACAGGGTCTCGCTATGTCTTTCAGGCTGGCCTTGAACTCACTGACCATGCTGACTTGTAAGACAACTGCATATTTAGATTTCCTAAGTGAGCTCCTGCCAAGACGGCACGCTGTCTGGCCTGTGGCTGAGTGAGCCGATCTCTGCAGCGGGGTGGTCTAGGGAGAGCGGCAGGCGCGGGTCAAGACTCACACCCTGGACGCTGTCTGCAGCTGGGGCGGTGCCCAGACCACTTTCCTCATCGTGGACCGTGCTGCCCTCCAGCCTCCACCCTCAGCCTGGGCTGTGGCTCCACCATCCCGGCACTCTAAGTGGCCGAGGGCCTGAGAACCGTGGAGCAGTGGAGGCTGTGAGTGCGGACCTGAGCGTCGTCTCCAGGAAGCTGAGAAAGTTCCTCCTACAGCACAGCGGCCAACAGCGAGGCATAAGGTTCCAGCGTCCACATCCAGTTCTCACGGGGTGGAAAAGCAGTGTCCCCTGCTCACCTGCTGCTACTGCACCCCAGTGACCCAGACGTACCTACAAATTATTAAGATGTTGGGAACCGCTGAAGCTGGAAATTGGCCACATGTGCAGGGCTGGGGTATGGCCGTCCCAAGAACAAAGAGCTCCTGGGTCAGCCACGTGAAGAAGCTGCTTCAGCCCAGAGAACACCAAGCCCCAACACAATCTGAATGGTGGGTTGTTAGGACAGGGTGTCATGTGACATTAAGTTGCTAAAACGCATAAATAAACACCCCTGCAGTGAGGGGCCAGTTCCTTTCTTCCCATCAGGAGGGTAAGGGCTCCACCTGACCCCAGCTTTGTCTCTTGATTTTCTCATGTTCCCGCAGTCCTTCACCCCAAGAACCTCAAGAGCCACATGGTTTGCAGCAAGAAGAAAGTCAGCTAAGAAGCAGCATCCATGTATGTAATTAAAGGCAAGAATGCTCAGGAGGCTGAGACAGGAGGTTTGCTGTGGCTTTGAGGCCAGTGTGGGCTACATAGTGAGTTTGAGGCCAGCCCATACTACACAGAGGCCCTGTCTCAAATAAAATAGTAGTAAAGGCAAGAAGACAGAAAAAGTGGCCCATCGCCTGGGGCTGGTCTTACCTCCCACTCCTCCATTGGCTAATTCATCTGGCTCATTTCCTCCTGGACCTGGACCCTCAGATTCAGGTCCACACTCTAACTGCTTCAACCATGTGATGGAATTGGTCAAAGCCTAGCGAAGAAGCGAGAGACAGTTAAGAGCCTCTCCACCCTCACAGCAGGTTTCAGGGAGTTCACGGAACAGGCGTGGGTCAGCCAAGGTAAACTTACACCGGTACTGTCATCCTTATGAGCAAGGGCAGCTTCCAAATCCCTCTGAGACTTCTCGAAGGACCTGATCTGCTCAGTGAGTTCAGCATGAGACTTCTTCCACTCTTCAATTTCCATCTCCGTCTGAAAGTCAGATGCACGGATCCCTGTGGGCTGGGAACTCCAGAGGCACCAGGACCGTGCAAGTGGGATGGGGAAGCAGGAAGTCGTGTCCCTCATTGCTATCGCAGAGGCTAAGACTTGGTTCAAGAGTGGGGAGTGCGGCTCCTGCCCTGAGCTGTCAAGGAAGCTGACCCCATCTGTCGCGTCCTTCTGAAAATACCTGGTGACTCGAATGCCTGACTGCCAGGTGGCACACGCAGGTGCTGGGGTTTAACACACTCCCGCCAGCTTGAACCACTGGTGGGACATGCAGGACTGTCCACGCTGCTCGAATGGAGCACCCAGTGGGCACATGACACATTCAAATGAGAGCTGCCTGGCAGTGAGCCACAGGACTGCTGGCCCCGCTGGGGATGCGGTGAACCTAGATCCCTGACCTGACCTTCCAATGGCTGCTGAGGCAGTAACTGCTCAAAGAAGGCTTAGAAAAACCCTTCAATCTGAGGTTAGAAAGCCAAGCCCTGGCCTTGCTGAGGCCAAAGTAATGACTGGTGTCTGACAAGACCAGAGCCAGGAGCTGCCATCGATGTACAGAACCGAAAATCCAAGAGCGAAGGAGAGGGCACTATGCCCTCAGTAAGGTGGGAGCAGCTTCAGTGCTTCCCCGCTTGGAGCAGGGCCCTGTGCGAGCAGCTCCTCACTGCCGAAGCAGCTCTGAGACAGAGGACCGAGCTGAAGTCTGCTCCCCTCTGACCGGACGTTTACCTGTGCTTGCTGCTTCTTCAGCCTCGCCTTTTCTTCTTGAGCCTGGGGGCACTCGGACTTTGCCTTCTCCTCACTGAGCTTGGCTTCATTCAGGGTGACCTGAACCTAACGCAGAGCACTGCTGCTCAGGTGCGGCGCCGGGGAGGAGCCCCCAACCCCAACCGCGCAGCCTCCGCTCTCCATAGCTCCCAGTGCGTGTCAGATCGCCACTGCCCTGCACAGCTCAGTCACGGCACTGACACCTGGCAGGACATAAGGGCAGCCTTACCTCGGAGAATTCTGAGGCATTCAGTGAAATAACATCCTTTAGCTTCTCCAGAGGTTTCTCGTTTTCCAGTATCTGCCACGGGAATAAGGAACACACAAAACGCATCAGGACTTTGGGAGAAACACTGATACATGTGCTAAAGAAGAAAACTACTACTAAAATGTACGCCAAACCATCCATTACATTTTAGGTAAAATCAGGGGACTCAACTTGGTCTGGGGAGAAAAAATCAAGAGCTTAAAGAGCTGAGGGAAAAAACTGAAGTCAAGAGTTTCATGGCACCCACAAGCTTCGGGGTGAGCACACAAACATGGTATAAACAAACGTTCGAGTAAACCAGGTAAAATGAACAGCTTTTCCTGGTGGCAGGAAAACAAAAAAGCCCCAAGATCACTTTAAACGTGTTCTTGTCTTCATTAAAAATGACATAGTGCCAGGTGTGGTGCATGCCTGTAATCCCAGCACTTGGGAGGCTGAGGCAGGAGCATTTGAGAGCAGCCTGGGATACAAAGTGAGTTCAAGGCCAGCCTGAACTTCATAGCAAAACGCTGTCTCAAAAAGACAAAACCAAAACAAAACACAAAAACAGAGTTCAGGGGGAACAGACAAATGTCCTGTGCAGAATTTCACAATATATGTGACTATACTGGTACCTCAAGGGGCGACCCTACCCTACTGTTCTTTAACTGCAGGTTGTGTGCCGTATCTTCCTACCAAAGAGCATGGTGCACAGAAGACTGAAAACGGGCAATTTACCAGGTTTGTGCTCAGCAAGGGCCCAGGCTTCACAAGGGGCGGGAAACATGAGAACCTCCTCACTATGATTACCATTTTCATGGGATTCTATTCAAAAGGCACAGGGTTTACTGACAAAAAGAACTCTGTAAAATAAAACCAGCGTACACAGACTATTCAACTGAACCACAGTTTCTTAGTGGTTCTGTGTGTTTTGGAGGACACAGTCAAGCACTATGAAATTACCAGGGTTGAGGATAAAAACACATCCCAGGCCTATAGAAATACCCTACTGGATTAGTACTGAAAATCCTACAAAATGGGCACCGGTATGTTCAATTCTGTTACTCCTTATCTTATTTAGTTAACAGTATGGGAACAGTTCAACTAATTTGCAAAATAGCTCAAACATACAACTGTAGTAACACTCAGCAGCAGAACTTACCAAATCCTGATTTTTCACATTTTGTTCCCTCTCAGATTCTAGCAAAACACGAAGAGTTTCAGCTGTATCACCCAGAATTTCATTATTTTCTTCAAGCACCTTGATTTTATCCTGTAAGAAAAGATATTAAGAGTAGCAATAAGCATTATACTTGTTTTCCTTTCTAGACTATAATCCCAAAATGAGAAGAATTTTTACCTTATATTTTATTGCTTCATCAGAGACAATCATATTTTGTTTCTTGGTCTCCTGAACAAGCTTCTTCGATTCCTTGATCTATGTAAAACAGTATTCAGAACTAAGTAATATAAATCCCAGTGCAACTAAAACTTTGTTCCCCCCTCACAGTAGAAAGCTGTATTTTATACATGTGATGATGCTGAACATCTGGAGGGCTCAGAGGAAATAATGAAGCGAGAAAACAAGACTTCAAAATACTGTAGTACCTGAGCTGTACCACAGACAGAAATAAGTAGTTCTGGAAGGAGGAGGGGCACAAAATGACAGTTATACCTTCTGTTCATAACTTGACACTTTTTGTACAAGTTCTGCATTTTCCTCCTTGGTGTTCTTTACCTTTTCAGAAATCTGCTGTGCAGTGACTAAAAAGGGGGAAAAGCCAGAAGATTATCACGAGCACTAAATGAAACTGAGCCGCTCAGTGCATCAGCAGCAAAGACACGCTCTGAGGTCCTGTGAGAGACCGAACTCAGCACAACTATCACGCCTTGCCAAAGAGACCTGCAGCTAACAGCAACAGTGCATAAGATACTATTAAACTTGAAGAAAACACTTGTTTCGATGAGATAGCAGTTTTATTTCAAAGGTAGGAAATACAGTAAAACACTATACAGCTGGATAGTCCTCCCCTCACAAAACACGATGTTTCTCAGAAAACGGAATCACCTCAAATGAATCACTTCAAATGAATGTCATTTGCAAAGAGAAACAGAAAAAGGAGGCTACTGGTCTATGCTGCTGTGTGTCAAGCTCCCCGTGCAGATAAACGTCTAAGGAGCTGAGGTGTCCGCAGCACACACACACTGTCCTCTCGCCACACCTGTGCAGCACAGCAACGCTCGGTCTGCTCCCAGGTAAGCAGTCACACACCCACCCCCCCGTCCCCACACCTCCTGTCTTGGCCGGTACCATCAGCCTCCCTTCTATACCAAGGTAGCAACTTAGCAATAGTAAAATCTGGGGCAGTTAGTTAAGTCAGCCAGACACCAAGTCACCTAAACCTCCGCCCAAACACCAATAGGGAGAGATGGTTTACGTAACAAAATAACCTAAAAATTTACCTTGGTATATTCTCTCCTTCACCTAGAAGAGAAAGAGAATTAAACTTGATGTCAAACATTTGATTAAAAGAAATATATAGTTACTAACGCAATAGTCAGGATCATAACCAAATGAAAATGTAGTAACTGTTTGGTTCAGGATAAATCCATACAATTAAAAAATAAGGAAAGATTAAAAAGTATTTCGTGTTGTTAGTGATATATTATAAACAGCCTCCGACACAGAGGAACATTAAGGTGTGTGTCTTACTTCACAGCTACACATATTCTTATCTGCCAGTATCAAGTGAACACCACGCTTATGAGATGAGCATTTGCCTTTAACAGCAAAATGCTCGCTTTTATAACAGGCACAGTAACTATTTATTTATTTATTTTTATTTTTTGGTGGGGGGATCAAACTCACAACCTCGCACCTGCCAGGCAGGCACTTATGTCACTGAGCTCAATCCCCGGCCCTATTTTTTGAGACAGGGTCTCACCATGCAGTTCAGGCTGGCCTTGAACTCATCTGGTAGCCTAGGCTGGTCTTGAACTCACAACAATCCCCCTGCTTCAGCCTCCAGAGTGCTGGGATTAAAGGCATGTGCCACCACGCCTGGCATTAATGATTTATTTACTCAGAATTACTTGATAACTCCAAACAGCAAGCACGAAGTCTAGAAATGGTGACCACATGGAAATCCGAGGAAGGGAGATTACTGGCATAACCTTTGTACTGAGATACGCCTCACTGGAAGACACTTTAAAAACCCTACTCCAAGTGGTCTATTGACTCAATTTAGAAATAATCTAATACACTTCTCATCATCTGATTTCCCCAGAACACAAAAACGGTAATAAATCTAAGCAGGTGGGAAAACGCCAGAAGAACACAGAGAAATGACAGCTAACAACTTCCATGAAGAGCAGACACTGAGTTCTTCCTCTCAGCGACTTACAGGGTAATAAAACCTGCACTGTAACTAATTAAACACCACAGCCCTGGATTACTACACTTCTCTGTAAGGCAGGCTGTGTCTTCTCCTTCCCAGTGTTACCAACACTGAGGGATCCCAGGCCAGCCCACAGGTCGGCCCCTGGGCCACTGCACCATCTAGCCAACTCAGGTGGGGACTAATGTCCCCTCCCCTGATCAGAAGGGAGCCTCCTGTGGTCCCTCAGACCCCCACGGCCTCAAGGAGGTGGGAGATAGTGACCACAGGTGCAGGGTGTGACGCTGCAGGGGCTGAGCCGGAGAGCCCTGCTGGGGAACAGCTGTGAGGGGAACCAAGGGGAGGAGCAGGGGACACAGCACGTTTCCACCCCCCACCTACAACTTCCGCTTACCCTTCCAGGTGGTTTTCTTTCATTCAAGAAGTTCAGTGAGATTAAAGAAATCCTCACAGGAATCCGGGTAAAAGGACTATTCTTTTGAAGAAGGCTCTGTCTTGGCTTTCTGGTTTGTTTTTGGTGGTACCGCAACAGGGCCTTCCCAATGAACTATTTTCTCAGCCTTCCCATTATTTTTGAGACAGGTTCTTTTTTTTTTTTTTTTT
>RJWM01049498.1:0-11090 GCA_004363535.1 Dasyprocta punctata
TATTTCCCCCATCTTTCCTCTCCCAAAATGTCCTCTCTGCCTCTGTCCCGTGGTCCTAAGCACTTCATAGCGTTCCTTTCTCCAGCAGCGCCAGCACCGCGGGGGCGTTTCGTCACAGCAGAGAGGCACCCTCTGAGCTACCCGCAGTGCGAGGGACGGGCTGCTCAAGTGCACGCTCGTTTTCCCTTTAGACGGGGACGTTTAGTGCTTCTCTGTCGGCCTCGCCGCCGACGGTCCTCTTGAGACAGACATGAATGAACCGGGCAGTTTCCTAAGGACGGGGGCGGGTGGAGGGCCTTTACCTTGATTCCCTTCCCGCTTGCAAGTTTATTGCCTGAAATAAACATACAAACTTTGGAAGAGGGCACTGTTTCATGCTTGACAAAAGCGGCTTCGGGCTATTCTTCAAGGGGCTTTTAGAGAAGTCCTGGATTTATTTTTAAATAATGAACTAGCATGGATTGGGGCGCCCCTGCGTGACCTGGGCACGAGAGAAGTGGCTGACGTCATCGCAAGGCTCTAAACTGAGCCTCTAAACCGGAATGCAGAGAACCTGGGGGTTAGGAAAGGAAAGAATAGGGACTGAATCGATGCTTCGCCTTCATCTGTTTATGTCATAAATGCACTTATCGTTGCCATGGCGAAGCGCCAGCCTGTTTTCCCCCTTCCTGTCTCTGCCCATTATTACATCCAATGCCAGAAAATGTCACGCCCTGCCACCCCGCTCCGGCATCCTCAAGCTTCACCATCTCCTCTGCGCACACCGCAATACTCAGGGCAGAGACCACCCCAGGACGGAGGAAGGAGGAAGTGGGGTTGGAAGGAGGGAAGCACTTCCCCAGCTGGAAAGGCCTTGTTCATCTCAGAAAGCCCCTCAGGTCCTGTTATGGTTTATACATTGTGTCAACTTGAGAAGGCTAGAAGCTTAATTAAGTAACTGGGCAGCTCTACATCCTGGGGTGTAGAGCACAAGCAGTTACCTGTTCATTGTGTCAATTTGAGAAGGTGGGAAGTTTAACTGAGAGACTCAGCAGGGAGCCAGGGTTCTTACTTTGTAAACATCCTCAGCCTGTGCAAAGGAAGGCAAGGAGATTTATAATGCTACACCCACCCTGGGCCGGGGTGTCCTGTGTACAATATAAGGGAGGAGAAGAGGCTTGGCTCTTGTCCCCCTTTTGCTCTGGCTGCTTTTGCTGGCTGCTGCCTTGAAGTGTTGCCCCAGTGCCAGGCCACCCTGCCTTGGAGCCAGCTGACTATGGACTGAAACCTCCAAAAACTGTAAGCTAAATAAACCTTCCTTCCCTAATTTTGGGTGTCGGGTGTTTTGTCCCAGCAACGAGTGAAAAGTAACCAAGACAGGTCCCAAGGAAAACACCCGACAAAGGTCCTGGAATGCGAATTCCTGGTTGATAAGCTGCACACACTTTGCAGAGGTCTTTCTGGGCCTTCCCCGCCCAGCTAGTCATAATGAGGGGGCTCACATTCTCTCGCCACAGTTGGCCGGAGCTCATCAGAACACAAAGTCTAAACCAGAGGACTGAATGACCCCACCCCTCTCCAGCAGCCCTCACAACCTATAAAATATCCGGCCACGTTCACAATGCCATGGGTGTCGGGGATGGTCGCACACGTGGGCGCCTTCCAAAGATGGTGACCGAGATCTCACCACCACGCTCCCGGCTCACTAATTTGCTTGCACAGTCAAAAAAACATGTATTAAGTATATCTCCTCTGCTGAGCGCAGACTCAGCTAGAAATTTTTAAGCAGTAGGATTTTAGTCTTTCTCTCCAAAAGTTTACATTCTAAGCCTGCCATGCTGGTTCGTGGAGTGTACGGTGTGTTTTGTTTGTTTTGCTTTGTTTTTTTGAGACATGGTCTCGCTATGCAGTTCAGGCTGAACTTGAGCTCACTTTGCAGCCCAGGCTGGTCTTGAACTCACAAGGATCCTCCCGCCTCAGCCTCCCGAGTGCTGAGATTGCAGGAGTGTACCACCATGGTGGGCTGCGCTTTGTTTATAAAAGAGAAGAGCGAGTTTAAAAAGCTGTCCCCAAGAGGACGGAAAAGAGAGGGAGATGCTGTAAGCTGCGGAAGACAGACGAAGGGCGTCATCCTGTTTGTGCCCAGCGCCTTGGACACATAAACAATCATCTCCACCGTCCCTCTCTGCTTCTGGGGTCTCCTGAGATGGCAGCCAGGAGCCTCAGCCCGCAGCCCACCGCTGCCTTCAGTAACCCTACTGACCCCGCCAGCTGCGTTTGACCCATACTACAGAGCAAGGGAGCTTACAAGGCGAGGGGTCCCCAGCCTTGAGCCGTCAGGGAAGAACCTGGATTCTGCCTTCAGACCTCTGAACAGCTAGACTGAAGCTGCCAGGGCGCCAGCGTTCCCTTACAGGGGGATGCAGTAGGACGCACTTCCCTGCCAGGCTCCGGAAGGCGACGCTGAGAACTGCAGTGTTTGCCAGGTGTGCGACAGACAGGGTTTCTGCTCTGCTCGGGACGTGTGATGCACTCAGTGTGTCCTTTGAAACCAGATGATGACGATTCCATGCTTTTTATAACAGAACCGATTTCCCACATGATTGCTTCTTTTAAATATTCAAATACTTTCATATGGATAGTGGAAAAAGTAAGGTGAGACTTTTGATCCCTCTTCAACAGATGTGAAAAAAAGATCTTAGTTATTAAGCGGCCAGCTCAAAATTCACTCCACTGTTCAATAAATTTGTCAAGTGTCTGTTCCGGGCTGCGACTGGCATAGAGCTGGAGGTTCAGTGACGCGTAAGACAGACCCTTGCGGCAGTCCGGCCGCAGCACGCACCTGGCTGACCGTCCGGTGGAGCTCGCTCGCTGGGAGCACACTGAACGAGACAGGAGAATCACAGAGCCGAGGAGCGCAGTGAGATCACGGGGACGGTGACCCACTGAGCTGGGCGCCAGGAAGAAAACCCCACGCCGGAGAGGAGCCCCGCAGAATTCCCTAGCAGCTCTGGCTTGGTCGGGCACACAGTGGGGCCAACATGCACCCCACTCCAAGGAAGCACAGTATTGGCCACCATGGCATCACCCCAACTCCGACACACAAAACAGAAACTTCCAAGATTCTCCCCGTTCGGCTCCCCACACTGCAGCGCCCACTCTGGAAGGTGAAAGAGCAGATCCGCCTACCAGGCCCTCTCGTGTCCTCTGAATTGCGAAGGGAGGCACAGTGACACTTCGGGGACCCACGAGCCTGTGGAGACCCAGTGGGCTGATCAGCACTGCGCGCTCAGGGGGCGGGAAATCAGGCATTTCCTTCCTTTTGCAATAATCCGCTCCATACAGCACATCGCAGCTACTCTCTCTTTTCAGTTCTCTGAATAACGCCTTGCATGGCCTCTGGGAGATTTTGTGTACGTTTCCAAGACTCACAGTACTGCTAGGCCCATTACGCAGCAACATCCCCTATTCCCATCGCACAGGGCCCAACCCTTTACCTGTTCACCTAAATCATACTATTCTCTACCATTCTTCCCACGTAAGATCTGAGCAAAGAGTGAGACCAGTAAGACCGGTTATACCTTTATAAACACCCAGGGTCCCTCTGGGTGGCAAAGGTCGGTTAACCCAGGAATCAGGCTCTGATGGACATGTGCAAGCAGGCGGTCTGGTGGAGAGCCATCTGTGAAACACCGCTGGCCGGCAGCTGACAAAGAGAAAGATCCAGACAGATGCCAAAGCCAGCTCCTTATAGAGCTGTGACTGCAGCAAGTGGAGACAGTCCCTTCACCCTGGAAACGGATGAAGCATAGATTTGGACGAATCGGTCCCGTCAGTTCTCCTCAGGACTGGCATAATCACCAAAAATCAAGTTCTAGAAACTACGGACTCACAGTTAGGGGAACTCTAAGGAGACAAGACAACTAAATGCAATGTGCTACCCTGGTTGGGCTCCTCAACAGTAAGGGAACAGTAGGAAAAAATTAAAGAAGTCTGCAAAAAGTATGGTCTCGAGTTCACAATCGTGTATCAGAATTGATCCATTGACTGCAATAAATGAACCAAACTAAAACAGAAGATGTTAATAGTAAAGGAAATGGATACACGGCACCTGAGAACTCGGTACTATCTTTGAGAGTTTTCTTTAGATCTAAAACTATAAAAATAAAAGATTTTTGAAGACTAAATTCTCCATAAGGACATACTTATCTTTGCAGTGAATAAAGAAGTCTGGCCTTAGGGTGATGGAATGATAGTCCCAGCATGCAGTGGGGACCAGAACAAGATCAACAAAGGAATGCGTCTGGGAGGATTGTGAGAGCCCGAGAACCACAAAGGAGCAGGAAATTCGGAAACTCCAGATGGACGGGGAATGGAGAGGAACTGGTGACGGGGCAAGAGACTCTGGAAACTGAAGAGAAAAGTCAGTCCTCAGAACATCCCCAGGGGCTAAGGAAGTCCAGGGACAGTGCACCTTGTGTCCAACTGAAACTTTTCAGGCTGGGGATACAGCTCAGAGGCATAAGCACCTGCTTAACAAACACGCGGTTGTGAGTTCGATTCCCGGTACCAAAAAAAAAAAAAAAAAAAGATTAAAAAAAAACTAAATAAAATAAAATAAAATTTTCTACACCACTGTAATACAAAGCACCTTAAATAAGTGATATTTTGGGAATTCAAACGCAACACCATGCTGTGGGGTGTACGTTGGTGGAAGACAGAACAACCACAAGAAGCAGCGTGCAGATGAGAAAAAGTCTCGAGAAATGGGAAATGGGAACAAGAGGGGTCTCTAAGAGAGAGGAGCGCTGCAGACCTTTAGAAGTATAAAGGAGAGGGGAGAGGGGAGCGAGTGGGCCTCCGCCATGGCTGAATGATCTGGTGGCAGAGGGAACGCGCAAGGGTACTAGGCAAAAGGACACAGGCCACTGCGGAGACCGCGTGTCACCCTTACTTAAGCAAAAGCCATGAAAGGACTCCCCACACCCAACTTTAGGAATATAAAACGCTAAGCTCCGCTTCACGTCAGCCACTCCAAACCAAAGGAAGTTCCAGTGCATTGATTGCCATCTTCGTTGGAAAAACCCCCGCGCCGGCACAGTGACTGCCTCTCCGTTATGTGTGTGCTCCTGGCCTGCCGCCTTAGGACAATAAGCAAAGCCGCCCTGTCCCACCTCCCAGAGCAAAAACAACAGCACCGCTGGCGGCTCAGCCCAAGGGCAAAGCGCCCGGAGCAGCGGCCGCCCCTGGCCCGGGTGAGCGCACGCAGCTCCGAGCTGCAGGCTCTGCCCGCCCGCGCCCGCCGGAGCCGGGTCTGGTAGCAGGCAGGGTCCCGCCGGGGGCCCACTGGGTTAGGGTGTAGGGAGAAGCCAGTCAGCTGTTTTGAACAATTACTGATTACCTCGGACGCTGTGATAAGGGGTCCAAAACCTCAGGAAACTTTTCACCTAGGAGCCAAGAAAAAACAAGCAAGTGCGTGCCTGTTTAAAACTGTCGAGAGAGACGGCGGGAGGAGAAGCGTTCTGCAGATGGGCTGCGCGGCGAGGCGAATTCATTCCGCATTTCGGTGCCCTCAACATGGTGCTGATGGTAAACCTTACGGGATGCATCTCTTACCGCAGTGAAAGTTTTTAAATTTAAAAATGAAAAATAAATAAATACACAAAGATCACTGATCGACTACCCTATGGAGAGGGAGAAGAGAAGGAAAGGTTGGCGTGGACCCGGCCCCAGGGACGACTTCCGGAGAGCGGAGTTCAGAGTCTGCTCTACAGGAGCAGTTATCGACCAAAGCAGAGGCGGAGAGAAGGGCCAGAGTGCGAGGCGGCAGACGTCGGGGCGCGCTGAGAAGGATGAGGGCGATCGATCGGGAAGGGCCGCGGGGGAGCGACCCCTGCAATGAGCTTTCAGACACCGAGGGATTCTGGACGGAGCGGGTGGCAGAAAGGCCTTTCCACTGATCAGCACAAGGTGACCCCGCAGCCAGGCAGGGCCGGGAGCCACGGCGATGATTATCTGGCAGAGGTACTGATCTGAAATACAGAAAAACTAAGAGGTGATCCTGGAAAGAAGACTGGGGTCCTACCAGGAGGGTCTCTCAGGCCAGAGTGAAGCACTGAATAAAATTAATACAGTGATGTGATTTTTAGTGCATTTGGAGTAGGGACAGAAAATACATAAAACACATACTTAGAGGCTTTTTCAGTGACTTGGGTAAGACGATTGCACCCAGTCTTAATTATTGCTGATATTTGCAGCTACAAATACCCAGTACCTCATAGGTGAATAATAAACATTTTGTTCATACATTAATGTATCATAACGGAATAGTTAAGGAATGAAATAAGAGGGCCTGAACTAAGGAAACAGCAGTACTAATGGAAAATGAGGAAAGACTCAGAAAAATGTTGTTAAGACAAAATCATGGCGATTAATATTAGATCAGAAGGGGAGAAATGATCTGTGATTTTGTATTCAGAGCTTGGGAGAGTTGGAGGCGGAGTAAGGATGATCACAAGTCCTCCACCCTCCCTGGCCGAGTTTGGTAAATACCCACAATACAGAAATGAGCTCAGTAAGTAAATCATAAATGACATGAAATTAAATTTACAAATTACCTACTATCCTTTCTGGAATAGCTAGAAACTCTGTTCTTAGCGAATCTGAAAGGATTCTAAGCAACTTGGATGTTCCAGGGAGTGGAAAGCTTAGCCACCGCTCAGTTTTTCCCAGTAGCAAATAACAAAACAAACTAAAAAAAGCTAATTAAATGGAAAAGCTGCCCTATAGCTCATCTGGTGATTTTAGAAGCAATCCATTTGACTTTAAGTACCCCTAACAGATGCCTTCTAAAAGACAAGGGCACTGGTAAAAGCACAACTCAATGTTCCCGGCTCACAATGTTTCCATCTCTCCCTGATGGACGGTAAAATAATCAAGATGGTCTGCATACTCCCTACCACAATATCCAGCTATTTGCTAAAAAAAGGTTTGCTTTGTACACCAAAACTGTCTTACAGTTCCACTGGGCAGAAAAAGCATAGGGGAAGGACTCTCCTCAAAGACAAAATCTTTACAATGAATCCCACTGGTAAATCTGACCATAAGGCCATTAGAAATCCTAAACTAAAGCACAGGTAAAGCTCACTATTCACTGAGCAGCAGTGACACGGTGAGATAGTAACTAAGACATGTTCTTTCTTGTTTCAGCGTAACATGAGCTCCACTGATTTTTCTGATGCTTTATAACCTAAACCTAAACAGACAGAGACCTGTTACCTGGGAAAGGCCTTTTCTTAGAGTTCTTTGATCCCTTGGTGGACTTTCCATGTACACAGGAAATCAACTGTCTGTGACATTTACCATAAAGTGGTTTGAAGCACAACAAACAGCAGCCACTTGGCATCTGAACTAGCAAAATGTGCCAAGGACCAGGCTGGCCTCCCTGGGTGCAAGGCCTCAGGGCAGGTGTGGTCAGGAGGGGGAAGCCCGCGCGCAGCCACGGGCTCAGCTGCACACCCCCCAGCCTACTGTCTGCACCTCAGAGTTGTAATCTTGGGGTCAAGACCCAAGCCAAGGTCTATCCAATCAGTGCTCCATCCTGGTCCTGAGAGTCGGCGGGCATGCGTACGCCTCAGCGCCCTCGGTGAGACGGACAGAGCCCAGTTATCTACACTAGGGATTACACACCTAGGGTCCTTTCTAATTTAGTTCCAATCTGAGTTCAGATCACTCAGTCAGGAGCTTGGAAGACACCTGGACCAAAATGCCAGGCGCTCAGCCCTGGAAGCCATAGCACCCAGCTGGGAAGGGCTTTTCCCTTAAATCCAAGGACAAAAAAATCCACAGAATGATTAAAAGAGAGGAAATATTATTGTAGAGTTACCTGGGACCTTAAAACACCATGTCGATCTTAACGAGCTGCCATTTCTCATGTCTTTTCTCTTTAAATACTGGTCCAGGCCAGATTGAAACAGCGGGGACAGACGGGAGAAAAGTTCAAAGTTCAGAAAACCCACAGTGAGGCAGGGAAAACAGATTCTACACCAAGAAAACAAAAACTTTAGAAGCACAATGGAATTTGCTCTCATGGTAAAAGAAACCTAGGAATGCTCCCAAAGGAAAACCCACATTATCCCAAGACAGAGCACAAAATAAACACTGTTACCACAAATTCCTAACATTTTAAAACTAACCTCAGCATAGCCAGAAAATGCACAACACCCTTTTAAAATGCTTCCCTTCATCCTATTCCTTGCAAATTGTTTCCTGCATCTCTTTCTGGGGGCCATGGACAGCACAATGCCTCAGTAATTCCCGCCTCGCTAGGAGATAGCGTCTATGGCGTCTACGGCGTACTTCCGAAGCACTGGGGGCTGCACTGAGTGTTCTGTAGATGTGCAGCCTTTTAATCCTCTCAGTGTTTCTTATAAACTTATAGTATTTATAGGCTTTGGAAATAAAGAGACTTTTAGAAATGAGCAAACTGACAGTCAAAGAAAATAAGAGAATTGTTGAAAGATTTTACCCATGAAAGACTGCAGGGCCTAGATCCAAATCCCTGTCCTTAGTCTTTTCTTGCTTCTGCTGCTAATGAAAATGAACTCATACCCAGTATAACTTCAGTATACTGTGCTGGCATTTGGGCTGTAGAAAAGTACCTCAGGGGTCTAATGTTTGCTTACTATACCTCTAGCACCCAGAACCTAAGAGGAAAACCATGTACTCAAAAGAATCACTCAAAACAGATACAGTAAAAATCATAAACTCAGAGCCTGCCGCAGCCCCGAGCCCACACACAGCTTACAAACTCTTGTTCTCCTTGGCACTGCTCATGAAGTAGGCACAGGTAACCTGCTCACTTTTCATTTCACTAGGGATAAGAAGTAGAACAAAAAGGGAAGCTCTTTAGACAGCCCTCAGCAGTAGAGCAATGTGACAGCTGACAAAGACTAAAACTCACACGCAGAGTTGCTTAATATATTGTTATGGGATAGTTATCTAAATGAACAAACTTTCCAAAAAAATCTTTTATAGAAATATCTCAATAGCAGTTCTTGTGGGGAAAAAAAAGAAAGAAAACTTGAGTGTTTCAGTTAATTATGCGTAGAATGTGAGTCAAGAATTAGTGTTATTTGGGGTAGAGTAAACTGTTTTATTCAGCAGTAGTTTGATTTCAAGGAATAGAACTCACATTACCTTCAACAAAGGTGCCCATGTAGGTGTGTCTGTGGGTCTGTGGGTCTGTGTGTCTGTCCATGTGCCACAGTGAGACACTGATTGTCCTAAGGATTCGGAGATCTGACAGGAAGAATAACTGGGCCTCGCAGTACCCCAAGTCGTGGCCTGGGAGCCATCGGGGCGTGGGCAGCTGCATGACCCACCTCGTGGTCTCCCTGGCTTTCGTTTGTACATTTCTCCACTGTGTTCGTCTTGGTTCTGTTAGAAACTTTGGCCTCCGTGAGTCTCGCTAGTCTCGCCCTTATCTCCAGTCTCTCTGTTGGAATTTTCAGCTCATCTACACAGAGACAAATTCCCAAGGGAGGAGCCCAATTGATCCGAATCAGATCAGAGGTTCCCCTTTATTCCAACACTGCAGGCAGTGCAGCAGGGTGGATTTACGTCCATTCCTGCAGTGGTCATTCGGCAGGTTTCATTCATCTGCACGTTTACCCGGTTACACTTAATACGTGGTCCCTCTGCCTGGAGGTCACGTGAGAAGTTTATGCTCACATTTTATGCTTTACACAGCAAAGAGGCAGAACAGGTTGTTCTAGTCACCTTGTGAACAATATTAACAAACTTGACCATGTCCATAGTCGAAGAGCTAATCTATGAGAGATTTAGAAGTGGTCCAGTATTCTAGAGTTGCTTAGGGTGAAAAACTCATTCAAGAGTTCATCAAGACATTTAATGAGCAACTACTCTATCACCTGCACTATGCTGGGTGCTGTGGTTATAACAGAGGACAAAATGAAATGCAATTCCAGCTTCCTAAAAAAGGCCAGTTGCTAGCCTCGCATTGTAAAGATCTGTATGCATCAAAAGAATATTTAGTCCACGCTGCTTCAGAAGAGAGAATTCAGACCAAGAGTGAAGGTTATAGGAAGGAAGATAGAAAAAGGGGCTATCTATTGATGCTGTCCAGAAATGCAATCAAGACTCCTAGATATTCCAACTACAGACACTGAGTGAAGAGAACTGCCACTGAGTGGGGAGAAAACGTGGAGGAGCTAAGACACCTGTTTACAATCTCAAACCCTCGGATTCCACAATGGAGCTCCAGGGACAGCATGGCCCAGCGGGAGCGGCAGTCTCCTGCGGAGGACGGGCTGCCGGGCCTGACCGCTTCATGACCTCGCTCCCCACCTTCACTCTTCTACCGTGAACTCTGTGCAGACAGTGCTGCAGAAATGGTCAGAGAGACGCACCAGGCTCCAAGGGAACATTTGCATCAGCGCTGCTGTAGCGGACTGTACCAATGGTAACAGCACTACGGGATCTATTGTGACTAGTCTGTTTTGAAAACAATAGTGAGAAACGACATTGCCTCTAATCAGATGGAAGTGGGCTGCCCTCCATGTGTGTGTGTGTGTGTGTGTGTTTGCCGGAGAACTGGGGAGGGATTTATGTAAGCAGCCTTGGAGGTCATCTGTACCCCACCCCACTCCCATGTGAGATCCAACACTCTGGCTACAGAAGGAGCAACAAAGGTGAGAGTTTTAAAGGCAGACTTTGGACCTTCATTTTTCTTCCTCTCATCTAGAGTGTAGATATGAGCAGAATGCTTACTTCACATAATGCATAAAAGATAGAATCATGGGCATAAGGTGTTCAGGTTAGTACTAGGCCTGGCCTGTTGTGAGCACTTAACATAGATTGGTTACAAAATTTACAAAATAAGTGCACTTACTGACTATTTTACCTGAATATCCTCATCGCTTTTCCCATTTTATAGATGAAGAAATATTTCATGCTAGAGGAAACAAGACTCAGAGAAGTAAAGTGAATGGTTCAAAGGAAATTGTGAGTGGCAAAGCTGTAACTTGAACTTGAGTAGTTTGAAATCAAGAATTTAAGCTGAAGTGGCTTCTGACTACTAAATATAGTCC
>RJWM01049499.1:0-11089 GCA_004363535.1 Dasyprocta punctata
TTTTTTTTTTTTTTTTTTTTTTTTTTTTTTTTTTTTTTTTTTTTTTTTTTTTTTTTTTTTTTTTTTTTTTTTTTTCTTTTTTGTCGGTACCGGGGATCAAACTCACAACCTCGCATCTGCCAGGCAGGCACTTAAGCCACTGACCCAAACTCCCTGCCCTACTTTTCTCAAGGCAGGGTCACATTATGTAGTTCAGGCCAGCCTTGCTCATGTTGTAGCTCAAGCCCTCCTTGAACTCACAATGTTCCACCTACCTCAGCCTCCCGAGTGCTGGGATTAAAAGATGTAAGCCACCATGCCTGGCCCTTCTGTTCTTTTTTGTATCATAAATGATGCTTCCATGAACATTTGCATTTAAGTTTTTGTGTGGACAGGCATTGTGTTCTGTGTTGAATATATACATAGGTGTCTCATTGTTTGGTCATATGAAAAATTCATATTTAACACTTAGAGGAAATGACAAACTGTCTTCCAAAATTGTTGCACAATTCCACCAGAAGAGTATGAAAATTTCCATCTCCCTGAATCTTGTCCTATTCTACTTATTGTCTGATTTTTACAAAATATTTTCCATTCCTGAATAGGTATGAAATTGTATCTCATTATGGACCTTATTTCTATGGCATAACAAACACTGATTTTGAGCTGCTTCCCGTATGTCTTGTGGCCATTTGTGTAACATGAAAGTATGTCTATTCAAATCCATTTTCCATTTCCAAGTTAAGTCTTATGTCTTAATTACTGACTTACTAATGTTGTTTATGTATTTTAGCTACAAAGGCTTTATCAGGTGTATGGGTTGTCTTTTCACACGTTAAGAATAAAATTGGAAAAAATTGGAAGAAAGGTAAATTTTATTTTTTTCAATTTTATGAATCTCTACCCACATGTTCAAATTAAATGGGAAATACACATGTGTACTAAAAGGAATGTCAGAAAATCTTCATTCCAGTTCTAGTTTTTTTCTATTATTTACATTATTTTCAACTTCTCTAAGCCTCTACTTTCTCATCTCTAGAATAGAAAGACTAAAGTGGATGATCCTCGAAATCTCATTCAGATATAAATTATATGGGCATGACATATGGTAGAACAAAATATGAACCCTGAAACACAGCCATTTATATATTATGATTTTTGTCTAAATAAAACCTGCTCAGAGTCATAAATCATGCAAACAAATTCTGGTTCCTATTATCATCTATTTTACGCTTCCCTCTTTTTTATATCCTCTCTCTTCTTCCGTACATTTACTAGTGAGGTTTCTCCAGATTCCTGCCTTCAATAAAGGACCCCATTCTGGCACCATAGAAGTTTCAATGCCTAATTATTATAAAGTAAACAAGAACAAATATTTCCTTGTTTTGAATGTACCACATATCCTCTGAATGACAGAAACTAGTTCTGAGTATAGCATAATCCTTAGAACACTGAATTTTGAACATAATAATACAACAAAATACACATTAGAGAAGAGCTCTCCTATTTTGTAGATTTCTTCTTCCTGTATGTATTAATTTGTCTGTGCTTACTTTCCTGAAAACTTCCCCAGTTCACAACCATATATTAATGTCACACATGCTAAATTGAATTCCATAATATATTACACCTGGATGTAAAGGGGGGGAAGTCATTCTTCAGATCATATACTTCATACCACAGGTACTGCACTTCCACCAGCTTGCACACTGGCTCAAGTCCATTAATAAAACAGTGATCAAATAGAAAGGCCTTAGGTATAAACACAACAAGAGCAAAGACCTTGATGATGGTTTGCACTCGTTTGTAATATATTTTTCCAGCATGTTGTAAGATTTTTTTTTACCTTAACTAAGAAGTTGATGGTGCCGGGAGTTTGGCTCAGTGCCTTAAGCGCCTGCCCTGGCAGGCGCGAGGTTGTGAGTTCAATCCCCGGTGCTGCAAAAAAAAAAAAAAAAAAAAGAAGTTGATGGTTTTGTAATAGAGTTCTTTATAAATCTTTTCCTTTCTGCTTAAAAACTGCTGAATTTTCCCATCGGCTCTCATTCAATTGGCTATCAACAAAAATATCTACTACCTGGTTAAGTGTATGGGCACTTGGTAGCAACAGAAGGTACAGATTAATAATTGCACGAAGTGAAATATTTCAATGCCTACTGATTTTCTAAAAATTTTTAAATGTAAATAGTACTTATTCAAATTGCCTAAGAAATTTGCCCCACACCAATAGTGGTCTATAAGAACATATTAGTCTAACAGAAATAAATTCAAACATACCAGTAGCATCAGTAGTAGTGAAGTCTTGTAAAAATTATTTAATTTGGTAAAGCCTGAGACTGGTTACCCTCATCTTCACAATGAAGTGACGATAGTAACCACATAATAGGGTTGGTGTGAGGTTTACTGAGATATATTGAGATACCATACAACACGGATTAAATAAAAACTTCACAACGGCTTGTAGAGCACTTGAGATTGGGCTTGAATATGATATGTTCTCTTAAAGTACAGCATAGAAAATGGTGTTTTTACTTTCCCTTTCATGAGTGGCTTTTGTCATTGTAAAAACGTTGGGATACCTTTGGTCGGAGAAGAGATCCAAATCAAAGACAAAAGGAATCCTTAAGATAAAACAGGACCCACTAACTGCCCAGGCCCTGAGCAGCCCCAGCCATCACTGAGGCTCCTCACTTCCTGAAGTCTTTCCTCACACCTGCAGTCAACAGAGAACAACGCTGTGTTCTAATCCAGCTCGTTCCAGGTCTGTTCCTCGCCTCCTTTCCCTTTTGCTTATGTTCCGATAAAACACAGCTCCTGCCCATTCATATTAGACACTTCTCTGATTCCTAGACAAGTCAGTGTTTTAAATCCTTTACATCAACAAAGTTACACATACTAAATGCAGACCAGAACCAGGGAGCCACTGCAGTGGCTATCAGCTTACTAATCACCTTACCGTGGACACTAGGCCTGCTCCTGGGACAGTCACCCTCACTTTCAGAATCAAAGTAGAAAGCAGGCTCTAATGGTTCAGAGAGAGAATGTAGCATTAATGCACAAGAAGTAGGTGTGTTTTAGTATATTAGTTTCAGCAGAGGTAGACTGAGAAAAAAAATAAAAACAAACCTTTTCACTAGTCGAATGAATCAAAACATAGCATTTATGTAAAGATGTGAACATTTTAATTTTTAATGCAAAAACTAAAAATGACTAGAAACTAGACAATCATTATCATCACACTGATCATAATTTCTATAGAAATAAATGAATTTTCCTAAGTTTAGGGTAGAACTCTACCATAATGTAGAATCCACTGCATCAGAAGGAAACTTGCTTCTATTTGGGGAAGTTATATTTATTCTTCATACCAAGTATATATTTAATAAGTAGGGTACATAACAGTCTAATCTCAAAAATCATAGAAAAACAGCTCTATGAGATTAATTAATTCAGTCTCCTAGTTCTGTATGTGACAGTCCCCAAATTAGTCAGTAATATTTTCCCTTTGAATACATCAAATACAACACAGTGTGATGGAAAGGACAATCAAAACCTTCAAAAGTCTGTGTTAACCCTGGACTTCAATCACTTGTTTCAAGAGGTTCTGCAATTACATTTCTTGCTGCTGACCTAAATCCTTCTCTGTCTACCCTTATAAATATAAAATTGTAGTACATAAAGTCAACTTCTTTTGAAGAAAGATACATCCAGCATTCTAGTGCTGACCCCTGTTGTAGACTCTTCACTCTACCTGAAGTTCTTTGACATTATTTTTATCTCAAATCCAGCATACACACACACACACATGCTAGAATTTGTGATATACACAAACATTTCTGAAAATTTCATCCTGAAATTTTTCACATTTTCTAACTCTAACAAAATATTTAAATCCAGATTTATTTTAAATCAGCAGCTTCCTTTGCCACGTTTCTTTACTGAGATAGATGTATCCATCCATTTGATTTATATAACTTTGTACGGTGCTTCTCTCCTTCTTACTGGCTGGATAGAAGTGCAAGCCCCAACTACACTATTTTATGGGAAATACAAATGCTGTCTGTTACTTAGAGTATTTTTTTGTTGTTGTTAATACACTGCCTCCTTCTCCCAGGAAAGCTATTGCGGTGAAATAATATAGAAAGAAATTAATAGAGACACTCAGGTGTTATATTAAAAGGTCAGCTCTGACATTTGAAGAACAGAAGAGCCAAATACAGCCATGATTAATGGCATTCCCAGTCATTGTCAGTAAGAAGGCATATTTATACATCAGAATCTGCAGAATGAAAAGAAGGTGCACGGTCAATAGACAGGATGTGAAAAGCTTCCAACTATAGTACTCCATCCTCTTATCTATCTAATTATACCAACTTTAAAATGTGATTAGAATGTGGTTTGGTCCTTTATTCATAATTTCTCACCACTTTAATTTTTATTCATTTAAATTGTTAATTTTAGAAATATTTTTGGGACAGTTCATCTTGATTGTCAACTCCATTGGCTTGAAAGCCATGTAGGAAATTAGTGAAGCATACTTCTGGGTGTGTTTGGGTGGTCACGGGGGCATGACTTTAGCGACTTTATTCAGTCTTTGGCCTCTCCTATCTAGCTCTTGTCTGCTTTCTCTGTTTTCCAGCCTCCACAAAGTGAGCAGCTTTGTTCTAACGCCCATTCTTCCATGATGTCTTTGGCTTGGAGTCAGCACACCATGAACCAAAACCTCTGAAACCATGAGCCAAAAATAAACTTTTTCCTCCTTCAAATTATACGTCAGATATTGTGTGTCAGGAATGGAATAACTAATATAGTTTTTAAATGCACTAGTAGTTGTAATTCATCCAGGTTTCAGAAAGAGAAAAGTTAAGAAAGAAACACAGATAACTCAGGATGAGCTTCCTGACTTCATCTGAAAATCTGTCAACATGTCTTCCTCCCATCCACTTCTCCCAGTACATTCAAGGGACAATGCAGACGGTCACAATCAGTCAGTCACCTGTCTTCCAACGCTGTGAACAGGTCACCCTATTATGGTCTTTAGCAAGATGTTTGTGAGTTACAAAAAGGAAGTTTACCTCATATGGAAGTTGTACTTCATATGGAAGTTGTCCATATGAAGAAATACTTGTTTTTAAATATCCTAACAATAACAGATTCTGGTGCCCGGTGAGAAGGGTCCAGATTCAACTTCATTACCCACTTCTTCCTCAAAGCCATTTTAAATGATACTTAAAGAAACAAAGAATGCAATCTTTCATTTGAATTGGCTTCAGTGAGCTTTAATCAGGCAGCATGAGCAACTGAAAAGAGCTAATTAGAAAGTATATCCTTGTTTAGGTACAATCTCCTGCATGTGTTTTCATAAATGCTTTTCATCTGAAAAAGAGATCATTTTGAAAACCTAAATAAAAACTTTGTGAATAGGCGTGAGCACAAACAGAAGTATAATCAGGGGGGAAAAAGTGATAGTAAGTGTGGTGTTATGGTTTTACAAAACAAATTACACACTTGTCTGTCTTCATTTTGGCAATCTATGCAGGCTGGAAGCTTTACCATTCCAAAGTGGGAAGTAAGTTTTGACAGGGCTAAAGGAGCTGACATGGCTGAGGGCTAATCCTTGCATGTAGCAATCACCTACAACACTTTACAAAGGTATGATAATGTCAGAAGAGTTTCAAACGTATTTTGATATTTACCGCATCTTCTAATTTACAAGTGTCATTGTGGTGCTCTAATCCAGCTGGATAGAAGTACTATGGATCTTGGAACTTAGACTATGCTTATCACGATGCAACCTACGACTGGTGATGAAGGGATAGAATTCACTGCTATCATAGAAAAGGATGGCAAGGGCAAGGCAGAAAGTCAGGAATCCAAGTATGTACGTTGTCCTCAACTGGAAAGCTGGTAAAGGGCACAGAAACTCCATGCACAGTGAAAGCAAAGCTGAAATTCATATAAATCAGGCTGGGTTTTAGAACTTTGCAATTTGATGATTATTTGGAGCCAAAACTATAAAAAGGCACAATTTATGGCAGGCATATCACTCCACTACCCAGAGGACCAAGAATGATGACTAACTACAAACCTGGCTAGGAATTAGATAAGGCACAGCCTAAATATAGAAAGTCTCAGTAATTTCAGGTGTTGTGGAATCGTATCAACCAAGACATAACCATTATTAGTCCCCAGTCCTGAGAGGTTATTGAATGTGCATTCTATGATTTAATATTCTCAGGAATCCCAGGCCCTGACTACTACTATTAATTTTATCTTAAAATGACACAACGGAGGGAGAAGAAAACTGAATTACATGAAAGATCACAAAGGCAGGAAAACGAAGGGCCGACTTGTTAAGTCTATAGCCTGACTCTAGAGCCCGCACGTTTAAGCACTGGGTTACATCTCTTTGCTTCTATTTTCAGGGTCACTTGTATAAAACCCAACCCATTAAACCCTGTAGCAGCATCACTGACATGACACACCATACCAAATCAGAACATGCCTTTCCCCTAGGTTTTGTAATAGCAGGTACTATATTGTTCTTTCAATATTCAAGCATTTCAGAGAAGTCCTGTGTAGATATAGTGGCTCCTAAGATGTTGGAATTCAATCTGTTTCCTAGGAAAAATAAAAATATCTGTCACATTAAGACACATGGTATTTTCACCTTCTCTTAGGTCCATGGAAGCAGAAGGGATTGATAGAGGAGATGATATGCAAAAAAAGTGGTGAACATCAACCATTCATTTAAAGTTTTTTAGAGATTGTTGTATCTTTACAAGCAATTGAAAGCAATAACAGAAATCTCTTACCCTTTAACAACTCCCCCAAAGAGTGCAAATTTCTATTTGTAAATTAAAATGTTATTAAGTAACATACATTGTGTTATTTGAATATACTAGCCATTGGATATTTAAAATCACCAAAATGGTTTTTACAATATGATAATGAGCTGTAATTATATTTCCTCCAGTGGCTTAATTCTAGATACAGATATTATTGTTTAATCTTATTATGGGTTGTTTTTTAATTGTACTCAAACAAACGAGGATTTGACAAATTATTTGGTAACAGCTAGCTAAGAAATCTGGCACAGTCTTCACAAAAAGCTAATTTATTCAATTATATATGTGTTTGACAAATAACTACTGCTTGGGTGATTTATCAACTTCATGAGAAATGATTTTCCACCACTCAGCTATTAGTTCTATTTTACATTTGGATCTTGTGTACACAACTAAGAGGGATGAAAGAAAGTACAATTATTTTTTAACAAGGAAAAATTGTTTTAAAGGAAGAAAAGTTTGAGTTGGATGTATGTTAAATACATATTAAAGACGAGTATGTTAATAGAAAGTAATTCAAGTAAAAAAATCTTATTTATAAATGGAGCTATACAAACTATTTGAATCAGAAATCATACAAATTATGTATGGTTGCTGAAAAAGGAAAAAAGCACATTAATATAAAAGCTTATGAAAAAGTTAGTTTTCAAATTGCCTACTAAATTAGTTATTACTTCCAGGGTTGTTATTGAAAAGAGAACAATTTCTTAGGCCACCTACAAGCCAATTAAATCATAATCTATAGGCTTAGGTTCTGACAGCCATTTTTTAAAAAATAATCATAGGTGATTTTACGTGCAGCCAAATTTGGGAAACACTGGTAGTTCATTGCATATCTTGATTGAGAATTTCAAGCTATTCATTCACTCTGCAGTACTAACAAGTAACTGTGGCAATATCAATTCATGGCAATTGATTTACATACACATAACAGTATTATAATTCATTCTCCTATGAACTCGATTCCCAGCACTCTGCTGGGAAGCCAGTGATTTAACTTCTATGTCTTTGCTTTCTTGTTTGTAAAATGAATGGTTAGTCTAAATGATTTCTAAAATTCTTTCTAGCTCCAAAACCCTAAGAGTAGTGGTTAATCTCCAAGGTAGAGGGTAGAAGCCTGTTACATTCACCTGGGACCTTCTGATCTGAACTCCAGGAGGTTGTGTAGACCATATTGTCCTGCTTACTACTTCCACCATCATTACATACTGACCACAGGCTAGAAAGTAAGATTCTAAAAATCAGAAACCATCTTCTGTTTTGTTTCTATTCTTCTTTAGTATCTTATGTAAGATTTCCATGAGTGGTAGGAGGAAAAACTTTACAGGTTCCTAAGTAGTTTCTAAATACAACAGGCTACCAGCTGTCAACAGCTGCAGGAGGGGCAACCCAAACACAATGGTTTAAGGGAACATCTGTTTGACAACATCTCATAAACTTTGGAAGCATTCAGTTAGGTGATTTTCATGCTCTTCACAACACTGACTGAACTCATTTGGAGCTGGCAGTTGTGGGCTGGTCTAGAGGACCACATAATGTCAATGAAATGTCCATTGTCTCTGCGCCTTAGAGAAAAATCAGTTGGAAAACTTCCTCCGCAAGTAACCTCAGGGCTTCTCCACTGATCAGACTTCTTACACAGTGGTTGGGTCTCCAAGATAAAACAGTTTAAGACACAACAAGAGGAAAGTTTCAGTTCTCTTGAGATTTAGGCCCAGAAACTGGCATGGCATCAATTTCAGTGCATTCTATCAGTCAGAGTGTTACAGGCAACTGAGTTAGATAGAAATATTATAGGCAGTCAGACAGGGCTAAGTCCCCGAAGGAGCCAGTGCAGAAGGCCAGATACTTTGCAACTGTGGGGGAGACAGACACCTCCTGCTGTGGGCCAGGCCTCCAGACAGAAGATCAAACAAATGTACCCATATCCCAAGGACTGATATTCTAAATAGTTCTCTATCACCCTGAGGAAGTCAGGAGTCAGCATCCCAACCCCCTACAGGGAGAGTCACTGCTGTCAAACATCCCTGCTTACTAAGTGACTTGCTTCCCCATTTATCCTCGATTTAATCAATTTTACCTGAGCAATTAATCTTATTGGTTAACCATAGTGACGTCCCACCTTATGCCCACCTTGCAGGTTCCCATTTTCCCCCACCATGGACCCACCTAACCTCATGACTTTACTCTATAAAAGTCCCTAAAAATAAGAGTCTTTGGAAACCCACTGGGGACCCCTCTGTCCCTCAGACAGAAGCTTTCTTTCTCTCAAGAAACATCTTTGGCTCTTACCCTCCATTGTTCCTAAAATTCATTCTTCGATTTTAGAAAACACAAACCCGTGCCAGACGTATAGTAGGTTGGGAGTTTCATTCCCCTATATCAAGAGCACTTCCAGAGGCTGACCATATTCCGCTCAAGGAGACGGAAAACGCAACTTTCACCTGGGGGGTAATTCATGGAATTCCTGGCAGAAACCTTGAATTCAGGACACAGTCTCTCAGTGCACCTCACAGTTTAGGGAGGTATTTAACACTTGAATGCCTAGTGGTCCATTTTTGGAACACCCATAACAATGGAACATAATGAAATGCGTTTGTTTAAAATTCTTGTTCCTTGAATTATTCTAAGTAACATATATGGATTTTATGCAAAAATTTCAGTCTTCAGCATAAGGGTTAAATGCATTGTCTTCAGGTTAGAGTTTTAATGCTAGCTATATTACTCTCTAGATGAGTGGTTTAAGCCAAATCATTTTTTGAAAACCTAGTCTCTCAAAGACCTCAATTTCTGATCTGTAAAATGAGATTGATAATAGCACTGCATATTTCACAGGATAACTATGAGAATTAACAGAATTCATAAAGTAAAAACCGTACAGCACCTGGCACATATGTAATAGCTATGTGTTTTTAGGCTTAAGAAATTCTGTTAGATACTTTGGAGATGGTGCAAAAATGTTTCCTATCACAAACCTATGAAACAAATATAAAAATATTCCAAAAAATGTGAATGCTCTGGAGTTGAAAGGAGGTTTTGTGACTCGGGTGCTGGGAGAAAGTTTCGCAAAGCAAAATCCCGAAGGTAAGTAAGACTGTAGCTCAGGGAAGTGGGGATGAACACAGCGGTGTTCACACTTTGATGAAGAGTGATCTGTCCAGGAAAACAGGGAAATGCAAAATTCTAGCCCCAAATTTCTTCCTTCTTATTCTGTTAATGGAAAAGCACACAAAGCTCTTCCATGTCATGGGTGACACCCAGCCTCACTCGCGCCCTTCCCCATCCACACATCTGGGACTCTCCTCTTCTTCCTTGAAAGCACCTGCTCTAATATGACATCTTTTATAATGACTTCCTTGGTTTTCTCAGGCAGGATTGCTTCCCCACTCCATCTACATTTTTATGAATTTTCTTATCACATTATTGTTTTTAGTTGTTTAGTTATTTATATGCGCCTCTCTACTTCCCAGTACTTTCAATGCCTGAGGCTGGCAGGCAGGTAATGAGTCTCTGTTGGAGGCACCCAGCACCTGTGTCTCCCTTGAGAATGACAGTGCATCGTGGGGAAGCCCTCTCGTTCACCATGCATCCATCCCTTGCTAATCAACTACTGCCCTTGATCTGGAACCCTGGGACTAGAAACACCTGAGGATTTGTTTAAAAATGAAGAATCTCAGGACACATCCAAGAACTGCTGAGGCAGAATTTGCGTTTTAATAAAATTCACAAGATACTCCTGAAACCATACATATTTGAAAAGCAGGACTTTAGCTTAAGCCGCCATCTAGTTTTTCCTCATTAAAACGTGCTCTATGGCTCCTACAATGAAATAAAGATATTTTTCAAAACTTTTTCTTCACTTTAAACCAGAAAGTTAGTCTGTTCTAGTGTGGGTAAAGCCTAAGTTTTCTTTTTGTTCATATAGACATATGCTTTTTTTAAAATCATAAACCAACCAGAGATTTGTCTTTTGCTCTGGAGTTGACAGGAATATTCTTTTTATTACATTCACACATGCTTTAGGGAATGGAAAAGAAGAGAAAATTCTTTTTTAAGAAACATACTGTTGTAGTCAGGGGTTACAGGGAGAACAACTACATACAGGACACAGGATTTGTAATACTGTTTTTATAATAATCACCCAAAGTTAAACACAAGACGGTGCAGGAAGATCTGTCCACAACCCTAAGACCCAGGATAGCCGAGGGCCTCGATCCCACAGCAATATCATGCAAGAGTCCCACTAGAGACCCAAATGCATG
>RJWM01049500.1:0-11095 GCA_004363535.1 Dasyprocta punctata
GTGATCATCATGCATATTTAAACTGTACCAATACACTTAATTATTAAAAAAAAAAAATGAAAAGGGGTAAGAGACAAATTCTAAATACAGGGTTGGCTGGCTGCCTGAAGTCTAAGTAGGTCGAATGGGATGTGGAGTTCCAACACACACAGCGCCCAGTAGATCGTAGGAGTCCAGGAAGAGTCGCCTTTGGACAGCCGAAAGAGGAGGCTGTCACATTTTGCCACTGGTCAGGAGCTTTGCCCTTAAGCCACCCCCTTCTGGAGTCAAGGGGGAGGGGAAGGGAACTTGGGTCTAGAAACACCCTCGAAAATCAGCTATGCAACTCAAGAGAAGCTCAAATCTAGCTAATGAGGCCCCCCAGGCACACATGGGAACTGCTCAGGCGACAGTGGGCTCAGCGTTATTAACATGCTGGGTGTACAACTTCTCCCTCCAGGACTCAGTAAACCCAGCTCCTTGGGAGGCAGCCCCAGAGAGGCGGGGCACTGCCCAGTGGCCCAAGGCTGTCTCCAAGGTTATCATCATCGGTCTGCCCAGATTTGAGTTCCACTCGGGATCCCACCCTCTGATCCAGCCAGGAAACTGGAGAACTCCCAGCTAAGTCCTAGTGCCAAAGCCAGGCTGCTCCTCAGCATACAGCCGCCTCCCTCCCTGAAACACCAGAAGCCCAGTGCAAGCACCTAGTGCACCCTGGTGAGTCCTCCACCACAAGCAGTGTCCTTTATCCGGTGAAACCGAGGCACACATGAGTCACATTCACAGATGAAAACACCCTGAGGCCATCTACCAAGTGGGGGGTTGCCCTGGGTTCTAATCCCACCTTTCATCTCCCATTAGCTGTGCGATCTTGAGCAAGTCACTCAACTTCTCTTTGCCTCATCTCAAAATCTTCCCTCCAGGCTATGCAACAAAAACTGAATGAGCCAATGCCTGTTAAGATGCCTAAGAGGAGAAGGTGGTCAGAAACATCGCTTTTCTCTTCCCTTATCTGACTTTAAAACAGAAATATGTGTCACTGGGCAGCTATCACAGTCCTAACGAAGCAAAGGAAGTCCCTGTCCTCAAACCTCCCATGCCACCTCTCCTGCAGCCTACTTTCCAGAAAAAAAAAAAAAAAAAAAAAAAACCCACCCCGTAATTTGCAGTATTAGTAAACACAACCACAAATTCACAAGGCTTCTTAGATTCCAAACAAAACCTCCAACTGCAAGTCATTTTAATCAGGGTCCTGAACCATGAGCAGCCCTTCCCTGGGGCCACATGGGTTTTCTTTAGCTCAAGCCCTCCCCGCAAGCCAAAGCGGCTCCCCAAAAAATCCTGGAAAGAAGAATGAAGATTTAAGGCAGCTGGGTGGTCAATACCCAGTTTTTCAGGCTCAGCAGCCTAACTGCATGAGATGGTCCGGAAAATATATTGCCAGGATTCAAGTATCTTGGTGGACCAAGGACGTCTGGGTAATGCCTTTGGCTTCCACTGAAATCACCAAGGTGAAAGCAAAAGGGGTGGGGAACTGGGAAGGTGCTGAATGCTTGTGACTCTGCCCCCGACAGACACACACACACACACACACACACACACACACACACGCACACATGCACGCTACACCACAGAGATCGGGGTGGTTTTGGCAGCTACACCCAATGCTACCCTACTAACTTTTAAATACCAGCCAGAGAGCAATAAAGCAACGCAAGCCCCGCACCCGCCCCTGGACCCGGAAACTTCAGGAAATCATCCTACCTTGCAAGGTCTCCCGGCCAGTGCATTTCCCTACATCGTGGTCCTTGGAGAACAGCGGACCAGGAGCTGAATGAATCCCCTAGGACGGGACTCCAGTCACAGCGGAGCCACTCCGGCCGCGGGGCCAGGGAACCCCCTGCACCCAGGAAAGTGGGCTACTCAAGGACTAGCTAGCAGATTTCACCATTGCCCAGCCCAGGAAAGAAACCCGATCCCCTAACAAAATTAACCTTTAAAGTGCTGAAGGAGCGAGAGGTCAGGGCTGAGTGCTGGTATCAAGTCAGCTGTGAAAAGTTTCAGCCAGGCAAAAGCTAACACCCGACAGCCGTTACCGTAAAGAACTGAATACAGGGGCCCTCAGACATCTGGACCAGCGGCCGCGGTAAAGAAAACCTGAATGCAAAGTATTTTAAATCCCCACAGATTGTGCGGTGGCAATGAAGGAAGCCTTCTCAGCCCACGGTGCTACCTGTAATAATGGCACAAAGCTCACGGACCCTAACATCTCTTAGCTCCTCGGCACCGGCTGAGCATCTGATGAAAGTGATAATGCTACGGCAAGAACTTCTGAACCCAAAAGGGAAATAAATGATACCTGTCTGTACAATGAGCAAAGGACATCATTTCCGGTGATGTCATGTTGAGGCCGTGCCAATGAAAATACGCATTAGTTCTTCGTGCTTCATTTAAAAGAAAGAGGATCTCCGCGATGCAGGGCTACATGAAGCGTTATGGTACTGAGGCTGAAAGGGGAGGTGGACCTGGGGAGTACCCCGGTTCTGGGATGGGAAGGGGCCCTGCCCCGCTAATCTCTATTAAAACTTGTAATCAAGGAACTCAGCAGGAAACGACGTAAACAGATGCTGGGAACAATGAACAACTTTTCAGACTTCAAAAGCTAAATTTAGGTTATAGCTTTTGTTTCAAAATACAGGACAAAGACGGGCTCTCCCGGACCCCCTAACTCACTCAACAAAAATCTTACCAGCTGGTTCCTGGCAGCCCTCAAAGTCTGTCTTTTGGTCAGGGTTCCCCCCAGCCCTGGGCTGCTTCTCCAGGGGGTGGAGATGGGGGGTGGGTAGTGAGAAAAGGAAGCAATAACTGCCTCCAAGTGGGGTCTCTGTGTGGTCAGTTTGCTCAGCAAACAGAAGCCTTTCAAAGGGGGAATGAAGAGCTATTCTTCCCCCTCCCAGGACATAGGGAATAAAGTTGACCTCAAAGAAACTGGCGGTCTGTGAGCGCCGGGCTTCCCGGGTGAATGAACAGGCAAGCACATCCAGGAGCAGAGACCGTCATCTTGAAGGGGTCCCTAGGAAAGCTAATCGGTCCCGTCTCATCGCCAGGGCCCTCCTCCACTTGAAAAGCTGTGGAAGGACTGCATCTGCAGTGGGAGGCTGGGGTGTCAGGGGAGAGAGCATTGCGGGGGGCGCAGAGGGGCACAGTCCAGATGCATGAAGACTAAAGCTACCGGGATGGACACAGTCTCTGGCTCACAGGGGCACTTCAAACCACTCTTTTCTTGTACACAGCCCCTGGAACTAAATTTATCTTAACGATGTGACTGTCTGAGCACCTGGCTGACCGGTGGGTTCATGTGGAAACGAGGTGGCGACTGTGCACACACAGATGTGTGTGTGCACGTATCTACCCAAGCAGGAATGCGTGCACACGGACACAATTTTCGCACTGTTTCCTACAGTTGACCTTGGCCTTAAACAAACTTAACAGGGAAAAATCCCAATCTGTCACCAAGACACACTAGGGCATACCTCTTCATTCACATATTCACTCATTCACCTGATGGATGTGTACAGGGGTGCCTGCCCCCAGGCAAGCACTGTTCTAAGCGCTGAGGATTCAGCAGTCAACAAAACAGACCAAAGTCCCTATCCTAAGGGAACTTATCATTGAACTGTGGAACTAAAGAGTAGATGAGACAAAATGTAAGTAACACAGTATGTTAACAATAAACGGTATAGGCAGAAAATAATCTAAAAAAGGGTGTCTGAAATTTTAGGGGATGCCAGCAGGAAGGGCTCTTACAAGCCCCGTGGGAGCTGGTTATGTATCTAGGGGCCAGTCTTCCAAGAGAGGAACTGGCCAATGCAAAGCCTTGAGACAGGAGGCAGCCTACACATTCAGTCCAAGGCTGCAAAGCTAGCCAGCCATAACGGCGTACAGTCCTAGCACTCTGGGAGGCTGGAGCAGGAAGACTGCAAATTCAAGCCCAATCTGGGTAATTTAGTGACTTAGCAAAATCCTATCTCAGGCTGGGGATGTAGTACAGTGTGAAGGCCCTGGGTTTGATCCCCAGTACCATAAAATAAATGAAAGAATGAATGAATGAATGAAATTTTAAAATGCAAGGATACAGTAGAGTCAGGGAAACAAAGGGATCCTAGGAGAAGATCAGCCGAAGGGCTGAGGTTTGGGGAAGATGAAGCCCTCAAGTCATTGTAGGCAGCCTGGCTTTTAGTCTGAAGGACAGAGGACACACTGAGGGTTTAATAAATGGAGCTTCTCCTTCGCACAAACGTGCACGTAAATCTCTACCACCACATAGGTCGTTTGATTATATCCAAGGCAAATCCACTGCACAACGCAACCTGCATTCAGGGGGTCTCAGTCATTTTTTACAGTTAAAAGAATCACACCTTTGTTATGAAAGACTCAATTCCTTGCAGCTACAGGCTCAGGCTGAATCAGAGCTTTTCCGTGCTATGAAAGATAAGGATCAGGGCGGCTGATCCAGGCAACCAGGGAGGAAAAATGAGGGCGGGCCAGGCCACTGAATGACGGCTGGTGCCCTCTGGCCTCCCCTCCCGTCATTTCTGAGATTGCCCTTTGCACAGGACAAATTCCAGTGACCTTCTAGAACCAGCTAACATTTTCCTCCATAGGAACAATGTTACCCATGATGTCGAGGCTCCCAGATTAGCTACAGTTTTCAAGCCAAAGAGTAGCTGATAAACTCCACCCTGGTATCAAAAAGTAGAACAAGACTTTGTTTTGGGACTACAGTGTATAAAGACAGAAAACAGAAAACCTCTGAAAGGAAGCTAAAAAGATGTGTCCTTATTTGAAGGAGAATGACACTGAAACCATGGTAGCAAAGACACTGCTCCTCCTCCACTGTAATCAGTTCCTCTGGTTTCACTGGTTCCTGCCACACGAGGAGCAAAATCCACCACCTGTCTCAGCAAAGAAAACTAAATCTCTTGGCCCTGTATGCCCATATTTCCTTCCACAATTGTGCAACATGTCATATGCAGGGACTGCCCCATTACAGCGAGACACCTCAAAGGAGCTGCCAGTGCTTCTTCTCTTGTCCCTGTATGGCTCCAACCCAGATTTTGGTGCCCACAACTCCACCAAGGCTTCGCAGTTTCGGTAGCTCACCCCCCTCCAGAGCTCCTGGGCTCCATCCCTTGTCCCCTGCTCTGCTCTACCTGGTCTTTTCCTAGCTGACCTCATCATGACTTCAAATACCAGGTACAGACAAAGCGTTCACTGGTCTGTAATCTCTACCCAGGCCCCCACCTTGGGCATGTGACAAACCTGAAATCTATCCTTATGCAAAATGAATACTTCCAACTGCCAATCTGTCTACACCGTCACTTCCTTTCAGTCAATGTATGACTGCCCATTAGTCATCCTAATTTGCTCTTCCTCTCTTGTTTCCTATGTAATCCATCCAGGAACAAGTCATCATCACTGCCCTGCCCAAGAAACCGAACCTGATCACAACACAGTTGGTCCAAGCCAACATCATCCCTCGCCAGCAAACAGCTCCCTCCCAATTGCCTAGCTACTCCTCTTACCCTGCTAGGCTCTGTTTTCCACAAAGCAGCGATAGTGATCGATCGATCAATTGACCAACCTATGTATCTTTCCTTTTTTTTTTTTTTTTTTCGGATTTTTGAGGCAGAGTCTCACTTTGCACCCTGAGTTGGCCTCAAACTCAGGGCAATCTTCCTGTCTCAGCCTCCTCTAATAGCTTCCCAGGGAGGCTACTCAGAGTGAAAACCCAACTCATTCCCTCAGCCTAGAAGACCTGAGGATGCGATCTGTCTCCTGCCCCCCGGCCCGCTGCTCGCTGCCAGGGCCCACCAACATGCCAGGCGTCTTCTCTTACCCAGTGCTGCCATGTGCCGGGAACACTCGTCCCCACGCCTCCCTTGGCCTGGGGCTTCTTTGGTGTTACTTAGAACGTGACCTCCCCTGGACTTCTGCCTATCGTCTGACCTTTGACTACCCCTGCACCTCCTCCCAGGCCTCCACCAGGACAGGACTGCTGTTTGCATTTGCTCCGAGCCGAGCCGGATTCTCCCAGTGCCTGAAGCACCACTGAGAGGGTCAGGGCCAAGTGACAACAGGGGGACAATGTGGAACTGAACCTTCTTGCGGTCCCTGGGGACTCTGGGAGTTCCAAGGACTTCAGCTTAAAGGTGCCTTGTAGTGTATTCAGCCACAGACCCATTTCAGAGACTGACAGAAACTCAGGGCTGCATCACCATAGAAAATAAGGTGCAGAAAGAGAATTTTCAATACAAATTGGGGGTGGGGGATGGGATCTGCAGGCCTCCTACAGCCTGTCCACAAACCCCAGGTTACGGGCAGCTGCTTCCCAGTTGATACAAGGTCTAGCTTTACAGGAGATCTTAACTTTGCTTCCTTCACCTGAGAACGAAACAGTCTTGTGAGAACCAGTCTTGCGTCCCTTAGCGGGCCTCTGTCTCGCTATTAGCAAAACAAAGAGAGAAAAGGAGCCAGGGAGGTTGGGGGGCAGGGAGGAAAACCCTTATGGAAGAACAAACAAGAATGGGAAGATGAGGAGTAGGAAGATCTGTGGCCTAAGGTATGCGTGAAACCCTAGGTTCCATTCCCAGCACCACACACACACACACACACACACCCCATGCTGGTCATGGAATAGTACTGGGTATGATGCGTATTAGACGGTGGGAGGAGAAAACATATTCCAGAACTCTAGCAAAACCTTCCAAGTATAGGAGTTGATGAGTTGATGATTTTCCACAAAAATAAGACACTAGGTAGCTTTGAGGTTAAAAATAAAATAAAATTAAATTAAATTAAAATAAAATAAAATAAAATAAAAGTCACTCAGTGTCAACCCTGCACCAGACACCAGACTGGGCACTGGGAATATAAAGGTGAGAAAAAATATGACTGAGCCCTCATGGAGCTGGTCCGGTAAGGAAAACAAGCGAGTCAAACCACTGGGGACTCGCGGTGAAAGTGATGATTGAGATAAACAAGGTGCTGTCAAGGAGTCCCGGGAAGCATTTACTTTCCATAGCAGGGCCAAGACAGGCCACTCCAAGGAAGGGACATTGAAAGGTTGTTGTGGGAGAGAAGAGGGAGCCAGCGATCCAGCGGGAGTAGGGGAGCCACTTTTCTGGGACAGACAAGGGGAAGTCAAGTGCAGGAGACGGAGACGGGAGCTGGGTGTACTGAGGACGGAAAGGTGGCCGCCATGCTGGAAGCCTAGCCAGTGGATGGGGCGAGGTCAAGAGACAAGAAAGTCTCCTCCCTGGGAAGCTCAAACCAGTAGCAGCAACTGATCCCAGCAGAGGCAAGACCTCCGGAGACACAGCCAGCATGGCTCTGGGCCTCTCCCCTTCCTCTTCCGCTCCCTCCGCTCTGCTCTGAGAATTAGGACATTGGGCTCAGCAAGGCCTCCCATCCTTTCAGGGTTCTTAGGCGGCAGACCCTCCACTTCCGCTTGGTCCTGGGCCACTTTATTGACATTCACACAGACCCTGGGCCCCTTCTACTTTTCTAGGGAGGAAGCGAAACCGTCTCCCACGAGCTGCATTTGCTTTGCTTGTGGAGGTGCAGTTTCTGCTGCCTCCGGCTGGGTAATTCTTGAGACTGTCTGAGGCCCACAGTTGTGGGTACTCACCCGTGAAAGCACACACACTCCTTAAGCCCTAAACAAAAGGTGCCATTCATCAGGAAGAGTAAGCAACCTGCTCTTTGTGTTTAGGCACTTGCCATCCTGGTCAGGAAGCACAGACTTGTGAGTAAAACCGTGGGCAGAGGAGGCAGAAGAATGTGCCTACATGGGTACCAGCACCTTCACCTGAAAAGCACAAATCCAGACCTTCCAGGCTCAGTCCCACATCGATCTCTTTTCTGAGAGATACCTGCTGGCGGCATCAGCTCCAAAATGGTGGCATCTCCAATGAAGACCATGTGAGACCAAAGTTGGTCTTGGTGATAACAATAATGAACACTGACTGCCTCTAAATCTCATCTCTTTTAACTGCTAGAACTGTTCCAAAGCACACTGTGTCACTCGCATTATAGAAAAAGAACTGTGGGCCTGGAGGACGTCGATGATTTGCCACACATGGCTAATCCACAGTTGACTGGAGCCAAATCCTGTTGGGTTTCCATGACGCCATGCTACTCCCGAGGGTGAACGCCTCAGGTCGCTGGGCCAACAGAGGACACGAAGACATGTCATGGGCCAGGGCTATGAACAGGTTATCCTAGAGTTCTTTGGCTGCTTCCAATACTTTTGGCCTTGCTCCAATTTAGATACACCCTTTTACCAAATGTCATGCTGTAATGGCTCCTACAATATCTCTAGTGACTGTTTTCTTTAAAACGCTGGCTGAGTGTGGACCTTGACATGCCAGGCACTGTGCTACCGGAACTACGGTATGCAAAAGAGAAAAAGCCTCTCTCTCCCCTCATGGAGCTTAAAGCATGATATGTGTGGTTTTCAGGCAGTCAAATAAAAACCAAAATATGTCATTGCAAACCATGATATAGCCCATGAGACTATATTAGAAGAGAGAAGAGAAGATAACTTGTCTATAAAGTCAGAAAATCTGTGTTCGGTCTGCTTGTGTAAGAAAGCTCACATGGCTGACAGCTGACAATTTTGTTGAAAGCTTTGAAACATGCACCTGCTGGCTAATGGCAAAACTAGAGTATCCCACAAAACCCCCAATTCTGAGCCAGGTGTGGTGGTGCATGCCTGTAATTCCAGCACTCCGGAGGCTGAGGCAAGAGGATTGCTGTGAGTTTGAGGCCAGCCTGGGTTACAAAGTGAGTTCAAGATCAGCCTGAACTGCATAGTGAGATCCTATCTCAAAAAACAAAAACAAAACAGCACAAAACAAAAACCCTGTCCCAAACACCCCTGGCTAACAACAGTGACCACAAAAATTCCTCTGCCCTTGTGTTATGGTTTACACGGTGTGTCAACTTGCGAAGTCTAGAAGCTTAATTAAATAAGGCAGCAGCTCTACATCCTGGGGTGTAGAGCACAGTTACCTGGCCATTGTGTCAATTTGAGAAGGTCAGAAGTTTAGCTGAGAGACTCAGCAGGGAGCCAGGGGTCTTACTTGGTAAACATCCTCACCCTGTGCAAAGGGAAGCAAGGATATTTGTGAAGCTACACCCACCCTGGGTGGGTGGGTGGGGGTGTCCTGTGTACTATATAAAGGAGGAGAAGAGGCTTGCTCTGCCCCCGCTTTTACTCTGGCTGCTTTTGCTTAGCTGCTGCCTTGAAGTGTTGTTCCTGTGCCATGCCACCCTGCCTTGGGGCCAGCTGATTGTGGACTGAACCCTCCAAAAACTGTAAGCTAAGTAAACCTTTCCTTCCCTGATTTTGGGTGTCAGGTGTTTTGTCTCAGCAACGAGTGAAAAGTAACCAAGACACCTCGTTTCCAAGGACTTAAGGAGTAGCAGTGCATGAGAAAGTTCAGCAGATTTCAAGGGACAATTTGGAGCTAGTCCTTCCTCTGGCTTCCTCCATGATAAGAAATGTTCACAGGAAAACACGGAAAATACCAAAGAGGCAAATCCACACAGCAATTAGGTCTTTGAAACTACAAAAAAATTAAAAAGATTTAAAGGAACACCACTAGCGATAGGGCTTGTATTTTATTCTGCTGTTGGGGGTGTGCAAGTGAGATGTCACATATTTATGTCTGCAGCTTGACTGTTACCGCCGTTAACATGGATGGATAAATAGTAACACATCCCAAAGCTATTCTTTGGCTTTTTCTCAGGGGCTCCAGCCCTGAGGACATCCTTTTGAGGGTTCCCTGCAGGATGAGATAATCAGGGAGAGAGAAAGGTGGGCTGGGGGTGAGGGGTGAGAAGCTTAAGTGAGAGAAGAAAAATCGGAAAGGAAACTTGGGGTGCTCATTATGGGCACCCCTGAGCAGACTGTGACTTAAGCCCACGGTTTGGAGTTTCTGGTCTCATTTTTGTTCCTGCGCTGGACCCCGCCAGGCACCTCCGACATGCAGGGGTACACCGTGGAACAGAGGAGAGAGCGCTAGGACGAGACCGGGACAGACGCTTAGCCTTGTCTGTCACCGCGTTGACTGGCAGCATGGCTTCCTGCCTGGGGCTCTCAGACGACCTGTCTGCTCAAGGGGCAGGCTGGCCCCGACTCCTCCAAGCATGAAGTCTACACCCATAGGTCTCTGGTGGAAATTGCTTCCCAAATGACTCCATTTCCCTGTGAATTTGCCTCACCATCCACCTGTCTTCCGCTAGGGACAGCCCCAATCTCGCCTGCAGACTTTCTAGGTGCCAGGCATTGTCTATCAAACACTGTAAACACCTAATCTCACAGGAACCTCCTGCAAGGCTATGAAGTAAAAAGTTTCTTTTCTAAGAAAACCTGTTCAGTACCTTAGCTTTGGTAGTTCATTGTTTCCTGTAGAGTTTATAGGAACTATAAAATAGGTTCACAAAATTTTCCACAATCTCTAAACCACAATCTTGTCTAAGTCAAAAGGGAAATAAAAAACAAGTTTGGCCAAGAGCCCAACTCATTCTAGGTATTTGCCTAGAGGGGAGGCTAGCTGAAAAGTTCCAGACCGGTTAAGAATTAAACTCCTTCCATTTGCCCGTTAATCTCCAAGAGAAAACCTGTTTTGAACGGGGGAGGAGAAGCGGAACAGGTGACTGGCATGCAGGAAGTACCTACAAATTTTGCTTCTGGTATCGAAACCAAAACCAGTGTGTGCCAGGGACTAACTTTGCGTACCATGTTGATATAAAAACTCACCATAGCAGCTGGGCACAATGGCGCACGCCTACAATCCCAGCACTTTGGGAGGCTGAGGCAAGAAGATCAAGGGTTCAGAGGCACCCTGGGCAACTTAGCAAGATGTTGTTTCTAACTAAATAAATAAGTGAACAGGGCTGGGGGAATAGCCCATGGGTAGTGACCCTGGGTTTGATCCCCAGTAATGCAAAAGAAACAAACCTCATCATACCCTGGTAAGATAGATTTTATTATCTCCAACTTCTAAATAACCTGTCACTCAGAGAGGTCAGTTGCTGAAGGTCACAT
>RJWM01049501.1:0-11072 GCA_004363535.1 Dasyprocta punctata
AAAACCTTATGAGATCTATTACAGAGAAATATAACAATAACTTTAAAAAATGTATATTTCAAAATAGCTTTGAGTACATTTCAAATGGGTCATCACAAAAATATTGCAAAGCGAGGGAAGTATGCAAATTAGCTTCAGTTAAACATTTTGAAATATGTGTGTGTATATATATGTGTGAAAACATTACAATGCACATAAATGTACATGATTATGGTTTGTTAATTTTAAAAACTTTTTTTTTTTTTTTTCGGCACCGGGGATTGAACTCACAACCTCACACCTGCCAAGGCAGGCACTTAAGCCACTGAGCCAAACTCCCGGCCCTAGATTTTTGAGGCAGGGTCGCACTGTGTAGCTCAGGCCGACCTTGCGCTCACGTTGTAGCCCAAGCTGGCCTCGAACTCACAACGTTCCTCCTACCTCAGCCTCCCGAGTGCTGGGATTAAAGACGTGCGCCACCACGCCTGGCTAATTTTAAAAACTTTAATGAGAATTAAAAAGAAGGTCACAAAATGCAGGCAGATGAGGAAATTAAATTCCAGGGTCTTACAGCATAGTAGGATGATGATACTTAACGAGAATTTATGGTAAATGTCCCAAATCTGGTTCATCTGTGTTTATAGCTGTTGCACATAGGTCTCATTACTAAGCTCCACCTCTTTTTAGATCAGTGAGCTGCATTAGATTCCCATCTGAGCCTCAACCATACTATGAATTATATATCCAAAGGATCTAAATTATGTACTTTGTGTCAGAATTTAGTGTCTGATGAGCTGAGGTTGTGATGCTAGCCCTGGGGAGTGGCTGCTGCTACAGATTTACATTAGCAGAGAGGTTTGACTGCAGAGACCAAAATAAACCAACTACTTGTAGATTCAGACTGTGAGTTTCAATGAGTCCCAGACAATTCTGTATTAAGGTGAGATGTATAGCTATTTCATTATGTATTGCAATGTAATAATAGAAATAATGTGCATGATAAATTCAATATCATTCAATCTCCCCAAAGCTGTCCTCCTCACCCCATCCATGGACAAACCATCTTCCACAAAAAAGTGGTCCATGGTGCCAAAGAGTTAGAGATCACTGACTTATGAATTACCTCAAAGTAGGAGAGAAGAATTTGAAAAACCCCAAAACAGAGAGTTGATGCTGTTTGAAGTAATGGTTATATTAACTGTCCCAATTTGATCATGACATATGCAGCAAAATTTCACATTGTATCTATAAATATGCAATTAAATGTATGTCTATTAAATTTTTATTTATTTATTTACTTACTTACTTATTCATTCATTTGCTTATGCAGTATTTGTGATTTAACCCAGAGTCTTCCCAAGGAAGTATATTCCCAGCCATTTTTAAAAATTTTTTTATTTTGAGATAGGGTTTTTCTAAGTTGCTAAGCTGACTAAGCTGGGTTTGAAATTTCAATCTTCCAACCTTCAGCCTACCAGAGTATTGGGATTATAGGCATTTACTAAAAATTTGTAAACCCCTGTTGCCTTAGATTTTGCTGCATTGAGGCAAGCAAAGGTATGCAAACTGGACACATTGTCTACCACCTGGAATTAGGAGGGTTAGGTACACAAAGCAAATACAAACCACATTTCTGTTGCTTTGAGCTTATAAATACAAAGATGGAATGTGCATTGCAAACAGATTGCAAATGAACAAATCCTATGAGCACCAGTTGGCTGCCGGAACAAATTGTCTACGTCCCATTCCAGGACACCAAACCACAATCTGTTCTACAAGGAAAGAGTGTATTTAAGATTTTCCTTGGGAACTTGTCTTTGCTCTAGGAACCTATGACACCCGGGAATGAAATGCATTTCATGAATTTCCAACAGCATCTGACAGTTGCCAGTGTAACACTGCATTAAAAGAAAGGTGATTTATTTTCAAACAGGTGAATGCTGCACTCTGTTTAAAAGACAAAACAGAGTGCAATGTATAAATAAAACAATTCATTTTTCTCTTGGCTCCACCTGTGAGAAATTCTTTTTCGGAAGCATTATCCATTGCCATCCTACAATTCATTGAAGTTTTACTTTAATTAATATCTACTCCATTAAAGTACTTTAAGACTAATTGTGGTATATTAATAGAAGTTTCTTTATTCCATTATTGCTTAAAAAAAAACTGTTGCAAAAACATCCATTGAGTGTTCACTACACTCTGGATGCGAAATATAGGAATAGAATAAGAAATAGAAAATACTAAAAGCTATCTCCAATAGACTCTGCATCACACTGGGGAAAGCTTTTACAAATGAGTATGCATGACAAATAAGTCAGTGGCATAGTAGACTGAATATCACCCATGGAGTCCCTGCAAATCAGGTCCTAATCTTTGGAATTAGGAAATGTTGATATGTCTTTAAACAGGCTGTTTGGAAATGTGATTACAGATCTGCAGTGGAAGAGATAATCTGAGTGTATACAACAAGTCCTTATAAGAGAAGACAGAGGGATACTTGGCACACACATATGGAGCAGGACAGTGCAAAGACAGAGAGAAGAGATCTGAAGATTTTGGTATGGGAGATGGAATGATGGGGCCACGCTCAAGGGCCACCAGGAGCTACCAAGGACTTGAAGAGGCAGGGAGGATCCTCCTTCTTTTTAAAGGGAGCTGGATACAGCTAGAGTGAATCGAATGGTGACCACCAAAAGATATGTTCATGTCCTGACCCCAGAACCTGTAAGTGGAAACTTCTTTGGAAATAGAACTTTTACAGATGAAATTAATCATGAAATGGGATTATCCTAAAACAGGGTGGCCCTAAATCCACTGAAAGTGTCCTCATGAGAGACAGAAGAGGAGACAGATGCACAGAGGAGAAGCCACATGAAGTTGAAAACAGAGAGTAGAGGGATGGGGTAACAGCCAAAGGACATCTGGAGTCCTGGGAGGTGGCAGAGGCAGGAGGATCCTTCCCGGGTACTGTGGAGGGAACACAACCCGAGGACATCTTAATCTGTGACTTCAGAGCACTGAAAAGGTATATTTCTGTTGACAATAAGTCACCTCAATCTGCAGTCACTTGTTATAGCAGTTCCAGGAAGTGAATACAGGTGGCCAGGAATATTGTAAAGAAAACAAATGTCAGATATGAAATGGGCAGTGCTTGAGGGTTCCAGTTCCAATAAAATGGAAGGGAGAAACACCCTTGAGAAAGGACTTTAGAAGGAGGGGAGAAGACTGAAATAGCCAGGAAGACCTTGTAGGAGGAGTGAGCAGCAGGTCCCAAGGTTGTGAAGGTGGGCCTGCCTGGAACATTCCAGAGACATCTAGAAGTTCTAGAATGGATGAGTGAGTGAGTAAGAGTCACAGAAGGTGAACACAGTTGTGGTGGTGGCAGGAGATCCCGTGAGTCCTTCTCTATCCCTGTAACATTTTGGCCTGAGTGAGAGAAGACTTCCTGGGCTTTTGGCACAATTTGTCTCCCATCTCGCGAAGATGACTTTGGCAAGCAGGTTTAGAACACCATTTGAGGAAGCTGGGATTGTGATGCAAATGTTGAAGCAAAAAATAATAATAGTTATTATCCTTATTATCCTCAAAGATACGGTGATGGAAGTTTCTGGAAACACAGTAATAGCACCAAGGAGTCATATCCTGGATATATTTTGAAAGTTCGGTGGTGAGCACTTCCTCTTGGATTGGACATGGCGACAAAGGAAAGGAGTTAAAGATCCCATTACAATACCTTCCCAAGAGCTTGGGGGACTTTAGAAGGTGGAGATTCCGAGAATGAGAGTTGTGGTTCTTCCCTTCACACCTCTCAGCGTACATCTTCTGCAGGATTTGGAACATGGGCTTCCAAAATGGACAGCTTTTCCAGAACTGAACACGGTCCCACAGGTAATGAAACCATCATGGATCAGGACCAAAACTGGCACAAGATCTGTTGCTCACTGAAATACTGACAAGCTAGATTTGAACTCTCAGCATCCTACTTTCTCCTACATCCATACCTCTCAACCCCATTGGCACCTGAGACAGATAAAACCTAGAAACTCTAAGGTTCTCTCCATGTCTTAGAAGCTCCTAACAGCTTCTTGGAAACAACTGGACAGGTTTAAAGAATCCTGGGCATGGCAGCTGCATCCTCACAAGGCCTTACATACAACTCAGCATATTCTTATTTGAAAATGATCCTGAGATCTTTCAATCTTTCTGGCAATTACTCTTCGTTTTTTTGTTGTTGTTCATCTTTATTCTCCAAACTAGTAGTCCTCACAATACTCAGTAATGTCTGGAGACTGTTTGAGTTACAATAGTAGCACTCTTGGTGGGCTCTCCCATATTGATAAATAGAATGGGCCCCATTATAGAAAAGTATCCAATCCTAAATGTCAGTAAAACTGAGGTCAACCATGTTTATAGCAACCCAATTTGTAATAGCCAGATCTTGGAAACAACCCAAGTGCCCATCAATCAATCAGATTGGATAAAAAAGATGTGGTATTTTTATACAATGGAGTACTACTCAGCTATTAAGAAAGATTGCATTGAGACTTTTGTAAGTAAATGGTCGTGACTTGAGACCATACTCCTAAGTGAGATAAATCAAACCCACATGTGTAAATACCGTATTGTCTCCCTAGTGTAAGAAACAGACAAGTATATATGATCCAAAATCTATAATAAATACTACGTAAGGGTAAAAAACAGTTCAAAGAGCAAAAGTAATTGAGAAGGGAAAAGGTGGAAAGAGAAAAGGGAAGAGGAAAAGATATAAACCTGTATATATGTATATGTAATATAACTAAAATGAACACACTGCTGAATGTATTCGTTATTGAGAAAGAATAATTAATACTCATATGATTAGATCAATTTTACATGTCTATATCTGTTAATGTAAGTAGCCATTTTAAAGATAACGATACGCAATATTGCAACCATTGTCAAGTTTTTATCATCCGGTTTTGTAAATCTGTAATGATACTGTTGTGTATTTACTCTAGTCGTTTGTTTGTCTCTTTTGCTTGTTGTCTTTGTTTTATGTCTTTTTTTCTGTTTTTTCTTCGCTTAAATAAAAATAAATAAATAAATAAATAAAACTGAGGTCAAGCAATCTTCCCCCAAACCTATAGCAACATCTAGTTATTTTGGGTTGCAGTGGTCCAATTAGCTCTCTGTGTCTGGAGCCCAAGGTTGCGGCTTCCTATTTTGTAAAATGGTTACAGTGACACCCACCACAGAGGGGTATCCAACCATAAATGTCAGTGATGATGAATTTGAGAAACTATGCCATAGCCAAAAGTCATTTTGTAATTATTTTGATCACCCCATGAGTCATTGTCAGACATTTTTGAAATATCTTTTTTATTTATTTTTTTCCCCACTTACAAATTTAATTGACAAATTCAAGATGGTGGTAGGGGGAGAGAAAGGAGAAGTGAGAGGAAAAGGAGATAAGAAGAGGATACACCTGGGTTGAAGCAGCATCTCCCACAGCCTTAAGAGCCTCTAGCAGCCAGTCAGGAGGACAATTAGCAGTGTTTGAGAGCAATGGGAACACCATTTGCATATTCTTTTCCTTCCTGAATTGTTTTTGCAAAGAGCTGAGTTAATTACCTGATAGACCCATATTGGCTCACCAGGTGCTGGCAAGCAGCGATCTTTCTTCCTTCAAGGTTTTGGAAACAGTATATCTCCACCAAAAGTTCCAATTGTCACTGAAATCAAGCACTATGAATTGAACCTAGGGCCTTTATATCGAGCTGCTTCACCAACACTTGCTTTGTTTTGTTTTGTCTGTTTTGTTTTGTTTTGTTTTGGGACAAGATCTCAGTTACCCAGGCTGGACTCAAACATTTGATCCTTCTGTTTCAGCCTCCCAGAGTGCTACGATGGCAGGTATCTGTCTCCACATCAAGCATTTCCAGTTTGGAAAGATCCTGCTGCATCCTGAGGAAGCTGTTAGATACTTGTGTGAGTATGGGGACAAGCTTCCTGTATGGCTTTGCTTGTCCCAATAGCAATGTTCTAAATTTGCTTCCCCATGTGTGGAAGTTTTGCTTGATTTACTTGGCTGGTTGGTTTGGTTGAGTTTGGATTGGGTCGGGTTGGGTGAGGTTGGGTGTGGTTTAGTTTGGATCCCTTTGGTTTTGACTGCTTTGGTTGAGTTGGGTGGATTGGGTTGAGTTGGGTTGGGTTGGGTTGGGTGTGGTTTAGTTTGGATACCTTTGGTTTTGACTGTTTTGGTTGAGTTGGACTGGGTTGAGTTAGGTTAGGTTGAGTGTGGTTTAACTTGCTTCAGTTTGGTTTGGTTTAGATTATTTGGGTTTGCATTCATTTAGCTTGGTTCAGTTTGGTTTTGTTTGGTTTGGTCTGTTTTGGTTTGCTTTGCTTTGCTTTGTTTTGCTTTGTTTTGCTATGGTTTGGCTTAGTGTTTGGCTGGTTAAGTCATCCTGGAGTTTTATCTCAGTTGTAAGACTGACATCCCCGTGTTCATTTGATAATTTCCAGAAGACTGGTATGGTACTAATTTTGCATATATCTTAGGAATGCTGAAGTAGTGTACTTTCCCAAAGAATACATAGCTCTCAAACACCTCTTGCTATGGAATAGATATTGCTTTATGCACATGCTTTGTCTTTTTCCTAAGGAGAGAAAAGATCGCTGACCTAATTCATAATGAAAAAAAAAATCTGTCATGAAAAGTTGTTTTTAAAGAAGTCCAGTTTGCTCATTCCAAGATTGAACATAATTTCTGTCACATCTTATAAAGTCCAGTGTCCACTGGAGATGGAATGACAATGCTAGAATGAATTCAGGGGATTTCATCCAAGGCAGAAGTGTCAAGGAGGAAGGGGATGGAAAAACAAAGTTGCTCAGTGTACAGCAACCTGGGGCAGAGAACGAAACAGGGTGGGAGGCCTGTTGTAGTGAGGGGTTCACAAGGAGAGCAAGACAATACAGGATGCATAATTTATGGTATTATTTTATAATGGTCACCCAAAGAGTCAAATACAAAAGAAAGAGCACCGGAAATCTGTCCACACACTAAGACCCAAAGACTCCAGCTGTGGCCTGGATACCATGGCAATGCCCTGCATGAGTCCAGCTGAAGACCTGGAGCCTATAACAATGTATCCTGTGAGTCCAACTGGAGGTCTAGAGCCCACAGCAATGACACATGCAAGTCTGTTTCACAGATCTGCGCTGGGAAGGCCCCAAGGTCAGTGGTGGAAGCTAGACAGTCTGTGACAGAGGGATGAAGGATCTGTGCCAGTGGGCTGAGGGATCTGCACTGCAGCCAAGCAGCAAAACTCAAAATAAGGACCAGGGCTCTCTCAAAAAGTATTAGAGCCATCCTCAGTGACAGTGAGGTCCCGAGCTCCTCTGACAATGAGAAAAGCCAAGTTCATATCAGGAAGCCAGAATGACAAGCTTCTCTTAGAGACTGAACAGCACACCATCTTCCCTTTATAAGGATATGATATGATTGGATTTGCTGATTTAACACTTAAAATCTCTTTTTGCATTCACCTTTTGTACAGGTTGTTCCAGGCCAACGTCAACAAACTACAATACAGGCTAAACCTGGCCCATGGCCATTTGTTACAAATAAAATTATATGCAACACACCTACACACATCCATTCAGTTCTTGTCCGTGACTGTCTTTGCCTGCGTTGGCAGGGCTGTGTTTTTTGTCAGAGATTATGCAGTTTGCAAAGATAAAGTTTTTGCTACCTGACATTTTATGGAGAAAGAAGAAGAAGAAGAAGGAGGAGGAGGAGGAGGAAGAGGAGGAGGAGGAGGAGAAGGAGGAGGAGGAGGAGGAGGAGAACAAGAAGAAGAAGAAGAAGAAGAAGAAGAAGAAGAAGAAGAAGAAGAAGAAGAAGAAGAAGAACAAGAACAAGAACAAGAACAAGAACAAGAACAAGAACAAGAACAAGAACAAGAAAAGAAAAACAATTGCTTGCCTGAATTTGAGTCAAACTAAAGAGAACGAGTGATTTGGACAAGCTGAAATGAATAGTTTTCCAACCAAGTTATTAAGTCACACATCCTTAAATACCATGTTGGGAAACATTACAAAAAATGAAACTCCACTTTCCAAATTCCGGGACTGGGACTTGGGAATGTAGCTCAATGGTCGAATACATGCTTTGTGTGGGGGGTACCCTAGACTTAATCTCTAGCCCTGCAAAAACATGAAAGGAAAGAAGAAAAGGGAAAGAAATGAAAGGAAGGAATGGAAATGAAAAGAAAGAAAGTCCTGCTAAAGTATCAAGGTTTAGTATAACAAAATGATAAGCTACTCCAAAATGTCACAGCTGTGACTGCAGTCACGATTTATACTTCATGAGATAGCTTGAGGATGGGACTCAGGTCTAGACAAAGCGTTTGAGTGTGTATCATAGACATAGACATCTTATACTCACAGCCTGAAGTTAATTCCAGGCACTTTTTGAAAAAAAAATTAATTTTTGCATGAGCAGTTTCATGATATGGAATTTTCTGTCTGTCGCATCATGTGACACAAAACTTCAGATAGTGGAATATCTTACATTTTGACTTTTGATGGCTTTTCTTGTTTGTTGTTTGTTTGTTTGTTGTATGTTTAAAATGAGGTTGCACAAACGGGTGTAACTGCTAAAGAGATTAAAAAAGAGACCAAGTACTTAGTATAGGGACAAGAAAAAGGATACCCGAGGCTATCTCAGGAATCAGTAAAACCCTACCTGAGTACAAAAGTATCAACCTTTCCTTTGATAAAACAGTCCCTGGGTCTGGCCCACCCTGTTCTCAAACTTGTGACCTTCCTGCCTCAGATTCCTGAATAGCTGCAATTATAGGTACATAGTGCCACACTAGGTTTGGCTTTGGGAGTTGTAGATTGGGGCATGCTCAACCCATGTAAGCAATGGTTTGTGACTCTATCAGGAAACTGAGGAATATATCTTTGTACATATTTGTTATAGTTCTAACAGTGATTGCATATGTGTACCTGGTTAAACATTCACCACACTGAAATCTGCATTACGGATCTTAAATTCTGTCATAAGCTTGGTGTTACATCTGAGGAGGCTGAAGAAACTTTGCCCTCCATTCTCCCACGGGTTTAGACCCCAAGGAGACTTTGATTTGTAACTTCTCCTTATTGCAGTATCTTTTAAAACCCAAAGAGAGGAATGGATAAAAAAGATGTGGTATTTCTGCATAATGGAATACTACTCAGCTATAAAGAACAATAAACTAGACATTTTCACTCTTAAATGGATGAGTACTGAAAATACACTTCTCAGTGAACTATCTAAGTCACACATGTGTAACCATCTGTCATATTGTTGCACTGGTGTGATGAACTGAAACAAAATCTATGTATATAAAAAATTAGCTAAGACAGTTAAAGAAAAAGAATTTTGAGTGAAAAGTAGTTTTCTCAGGGTCATCTTCAGATTTTATGTTTAATGTGAAATGTTTATTTGAAAACAATAGAGCAATCGTAACAAAAAAGATAAGTCACATAGCAGGTTTCTCTTGATGCATTGAGGCAAAAGTTTTGTGTTAATAATTTGTTGGATAATGTTTCATGTCTATAGTCTTTATCCTAAATAACTTCTGGGAATACAATATTATGCAATGTGCTGATGATTGTTACTGGCTTATCGGCTGGTTGTGAAATTGTTTTGGTTTCTTACTTTCCTTTTGTTTAAAATAAAAAATAAAAATAAAAAAAAATAAAACCCAGAAAGAAGGAAGCAATAATAACAATGAAACCAATCTGAATAAACTAATTGTGAAAAAAAAAACAATAGAGTTATTGTGTTAGATGTACCAATATAACCCATCAAGTACTTTAAGAGTGCTTGGAGATAATAAGCATCCCTTGACCACTTGTTTCTGATTTGTTGCAGAAAAACTACATCCTTTTTCCAATGAGGATGACTTCCCCTGCCTTTTGCCTGGTTAGACAATGTTGTTCAAAAACACACGGGATGATTGCGATATCTATCAAGGGCTGCTTTCACATTCTTTAAAGAGAATGAGTTGAATGAAGCAATAAGGGAAAATGTGATTGTAGTTGGGTGAAATTAAAGTTCTAGCATGCAGCTGCGCCCTAACTGGATTCTCTCTGACATTGATCCTTCACTTTGCCTTGCCGCTGATTATAGTGATTTAGATGAATAAACAAACCCTCTCTTTCCTCGCATCTGGGGTCTTCCGTCTGTGGGATTCATGCAGACAGCTCTGATGCTGCTTTATGGCAGTCTCATTCTAGTACTTTCTTTGAGGTAAATTATTTAGCAGCCCTGGGCACTGCCCAGTGAATCACGATGCCAGGATACAGGTCTGGGTAATCAATCAAGCAGGTCTCACCATGGAAACTCAGTATTAGGCAATTATCAGAATTAGTCCTGCCCCTAAATGGAAATCAGATGCTCTGGATTTAGAATCTCCCCAAAAGCACATATACTGAAAGCTTGCTCACTGAAGCAAAAATGTTTCAATGCGGCACTTTGGGAGGTGAATTGGATCATGAAGGCCAAGACTTTATCAATGGTTTAGTCCCATTGATGCATTCATAATTTTGGTCGAATTATTCAAAGGTTATGGAAACATGGGACCCAGATGAAGGTAGTGGAACATGGTAGCACATCCTTGAGGAATATATCTTGTCCTTCAAATCCCCTGGCTTTTCCTTCCTTTCTTTTTCTTTTTTTTAAATCTCTTTGATTTTTAGCTACCACAAAGTGATCAACTTTCCTTCACCACATACTCCCACTGGGGTATTTCTGTCTGACCACAGCCCTAAACAATGGACACAACTATGAACTGAAACCCACAAAACCGTGAGCCAGAATAACCCTTTCTTTAAGTCGATTTTCTCAGGCATTTTGTCACAGTGAAGGAAGGCTGGATGACACACTTCTGCTTTTGAAAATAAGTCGTGGATTTTTTTTTCTAGATATGTACGTTAGGAAACATTACCCTGGATATCACTTACTGTATCTTTCATAAGTCCAGATGACTGTAAGTGAATAGTGACTTTATAATGAAAAAACTTTGGGCCTTTATCACTAAAAAGAAAAACATCAAAAA
>RJWM01049502.1:0-11087 GCA_004363535.1 Dasyprocta punctata
GCCGCGTGCACGTTTAAATAAGCACCGTGGTCGTGAGGGCGTAAAGAGAGGGCTGGGAGGAGGGGACACTCACCTAGTTCTGGCGCTTTGCTTAGCACAAATGCGTAAGCCCAGAATTTGCTGACGGGCCCGTTGTAAAAACTCTGGTCACAGACCGACTGCTTCAGGCCTTTGGTCATCAGAATGTACACCATGTAAGCACCAGTTCGAAGAGCACCGAATATACTTCATGTTGAAGAGAGAAAAGACAGCAGTGGTTATTAGGGAAATCATTTCACTTCCCGCACTCACCATACTTTGAGGAGTGGGTTTGACCAGCGGCTAGGAACTGGTGCACAAGAACTGCAGTGATCTGCATGACAGAGCTGGAGTGGGCTCCTAGAGGAGCCAGCGACCTTCATGGTCACCTGAAGGACTCTTCCTCGGGGAGCTGCCCACTTGCACAATCTCGGTTCTGCCCTCCGTGCAGTCAGTCACCCTCCGAGCCCCAGGGGCTCCCCTCTCCGGGAATCCGTTACCCTCTGTAAGCCAGCTGTTCCTTCACATCTGGATTGGTCACCTTGGCCCTGCACTGGGCCCCTGCGGCCGGACCCAAGCCACTGTTCCAGGCGGCCCCTCCCAAGGCCGAGCTGTGTCCCCTTCCACGGGGACCCCCTCGAGGAAGCCCTGACCTCCCCCGAACCATGGGCCAACACCATCCAATGCTGCCCTTCAGGACGCTGGCCTCCACGCAGGCTTGGGGGTGCACAGAGGTTTCCGATAAGGGGCAAGACTGTTGAAAATACGAGGAACTCCCTCGAAAGCAACTCTTATACTGCATACGATTTTTCTCCCCAGTCTCCTCCTAAGACAACAACAGCACTCTGAATGTATTGGCTCAGTGATACAAATGAAGCAGGAAAGGACTTGGCAACTGGCACAAGCAGACTCCATCGCAGAGAGAACCTCGGAAGTGTGCACCCCAAGAACGCAAGCCACAGCCAGCCCTGGAAGGAGAAGAAGCTGGCCCTGTGCTGGAGGTGGGCCCACTTGGCCTCTGTCTGTCCCTTCTAGGAGTCATTTTAGAAATAAATGAGTAAACCACTGTGGAACTAAATGGCAGCCTTACCCCACTGGAAAATAGAGCTTCCTTTTGCTATTTCAAGAGAAAGCATAGAGTCATTCTTTTATTTAAAATATCTTTAAGAGTTTCTCTGGAATGAATCGTTGCACTAGCTTGACTTATCCACAAAATGTGTCCACCAACTAGAACAACTGGTCAACTTCGCACAGAATCAAACTGATGAAGTCCAATTCTTGGCAACTGTCTCTCAAATCGAGTCTTTAGCAATAGCTTCTCTAAAGCCGTAAGGTCTACATGGAATAGTGTTGCTCTTCTCAACACACAAGATTATTGTTACTTTACGGTGGGTCCTGTTTAATACTTCAGTGGTTCCCCCATCTCTAGAGTGGAACTGCTAACTCCTCACCAGGACCTGGGGTCTCTGAGGAGCCTATAAATTCACCCCATGTCCACTCTCACTTGCCACCCTCTTTCTGCTCACCGTGTGCCAGTCATTCCAGCCCTTTCAGTGTTTTCACTTTTCTTCCTCAGGGCCTTTGAAACGCAATTTTCTGTCAGTGGGGAGCTTTCTTTGTTCCATGGTTTACTCCAAGGCTGGCTCCTTTTCACTTTCTTATCTGAAATAAATGTCTTCTCCTAGAGGAATGCTATGGTTTGGCTCTTGAGTGGACTCCATAGGCCATCTGGCGAAGGCTTGGTCACCAGTCTCAGATGCTATTTAGTGGGAAGTGGGCCTGGCGGAAGTAGGATCACCAAGGGAATGCCTGAGAGAGGCGTGTTGGGACTGTCTCTTTCCTCTCTGTGACCCAGCCCCTGCGATGTGAGTGAACAGAGCATCCCCACCAGGTACACCAGGCATGACATTCTGTGCCACCACAGGCCCAAAGAAACAAGGCCAAGAAACTATGAGCCAAACTAAATATTTCTTCCTTGTAAGTAGATTTACCACAGGTACTTGTTACAGAGATGCAAACTGAGCAACACCAGGAATGACCCAAGTCTTCGCAGTCCATCAGTGGTTCTAACTTGGGGACAGGGAGGTGGATTTCACTGGGAAAGCAGGATAACAGAGATCTTGATTCTTACCCAAACTTTTCTGTTTTGTCTTTTCTTCACTAGATGATGACTAAATTTTAATGAGAAAAGTTGCCCAAATCACCAAACTGAGGCATTGTACTGTGGACACTTTGATTTGCTGCTGAGCACTAAACCAGGCAGAGCTGGTTTCCTGTTCGAGAACTCAGGGCCTTTTCCCTTTTTTACACTGACAGAATCCTAAGGTTCTTCCAACTTGATTCCAGGCAAAGCCATCGTATCTCTAGTTTATGAGTAGGCCTTAAATATCCAAGCCAGTTTAGTGTCCTGTTTTCCTTACCAGTGACTTCTAAGGGTGAACACATGAGCAATTCTAGCCAGTGTGACATGAGAGGACTGCAGGGGTTGAGGAAAGTTTCCTTGTCTTTTAGTGCATACTGTCTGAAAATCAGCCACCATCTTGGAACCCCTGGGTAGCATTCCCAAGTACAAAGACAACCACAGGACAGCAAGATGGCCGACGGTGAGCCAGCATGGTGGGAAGCAGCCAGCCTAGCTGCCGCACGCACACGGGCTGCTGTTGGGACTATTTCCGTGGGTAGCCAGTGCAAGCCAGGAGAACCAGCCAGTCACGCCTTGGAGAAGTCACGAGTGTCTGGAGAAGCCTCACCTCTTCCTGGGGAATCTGGGTTAGGAGAAACCCAGGTGCCTGACCCATCCCCCTACACTGTGGATGGGTAGTCAACCTGCCCATCCAGAGCAATGCAGGAAAATGTCAAGATGAAGGAGCAAAAGGCAATCTCTGGCCTCCAGCCCAAACAGAACAAGTCTACGAGGCACAGACGTGGAAGAAAGTAGAAGTTGCACACCTGAAATTTCTGGGATGATGGCAACTGAAGTAAAGAAACTACTTCATGAGGCTGTAAAAGAAATCAGATCAGAAATAATATCTCAGGCAAAAGAAGAAATGACAAACATAGTAAAACAGTTGCTGAGCTTATCTAAAGACACAGATTTAAAAGATGAGCCTAGGAAAATTGAGGAAAACCTTGAATGAACAATATAGAGAAGAAGTGGAATGCATGAAACAGACTCGGAGATATCCAGGAAACCAAAAACTCCACTGAAAGCTGTCAAAACTGTTTGAAAGAAACTGAAGATAGACTTTCAGGCTTTGAAGACAGGATGGCAGCTAGCAATCATGAAAGGAAAGACGTCTTAAAAATAACAAGAAACCAGGAAATAACAATTCAATGACTACAAGACAACACAAAGAAAAATGATTTAACAGTGATAGGTGTCAGCAAAAATGCAGGAGTCAACACAAATGACATAAAGAGCATATTTACAGAAGTAATAGCAGAGAACTTCGCAAGCATGGGAAAAGGACCTGACATACAGATAATGAGGCATACAGAACTCCTACTAGCCATAACCAAACTCAATCTATGCTCAGACATATAATAATTAAGATCCCAGAAATTCAGCACAACAGATTAAAGGCTGTTAGAGAAAAGAAACAGATCACCTATAAAGGAAAACCCATCAGAATCATGACCGACTTCTCTACACAAACCATCAAGTCAGGAAGAGGTTGGAGTGAAGTATTACATGTCCTGAAAGAAAACAACTTCTAACCCAGATTGATGTACCCTGCAAAACTATCTTTCAAAATGAATGGAGAAACAAGATACTTCCATGACAAAGAACAACTTCAGGAATTCATGACCACCAAACCAACCCTACAAAGAGTACTGAAGGACATTCTAGAGAGAGAGAAAAATGACCATGTTTCCAGGAACAGTAGCAGAGGGGGATCATGAAGTGGGAAAGACAATTGAATGGAGAGGAAAAGTAGGCAGCCCAATGGCAGGAAAATAGCATGGCAGAGATGAGCCAGTGCATGTTGGCCATAACCATTAAAGTAGATGGCCTCAATTCACCACACGCAGAATGGATCAAGAAGTAAGATACATTAATATGTGATATACAAGAAATGCATTAACTTGAAAGGAAATTCATAGATTGGAAGTTAAAAGAGAGAAAACAATACTCCATGTGACAGGGAACCAGAACAAAGCAGGGGTAGCTTGTCTATCAACTGCAGAACAAATAAGAAAGATACAGTATTTTCATACAATGGAAAGCTACTCAGCTATAAAAGATAATCACAAGGCTCTTGTAGGTAAATGGATGCAACTTGACATCATATTTTTTGGGTGAAATGGTACAGACTCACATAGGTATCATGTATCCCTAATATAAAAAACTGAAGTAGTCAGTGGGATCCAAAATGTACAATAGGTATTGTGAAAGTGAAAGGGGAGGAAATATCTAAAAAGGGAAGGTGGTAACCATTGTTAATTCCCTATTATTTTGTTTTAAAATCCTGTATCATTTTCATTGTTTTGTTTTGATTGGTTTTATTCTGTTTGGTTTGATTTTATTATATCTGATGGCATGGGCAGCTATATAGAAGAAAACAAGATACATTATGGTAGTCATTGCTGATTTCCTATTATCTTGTTTTGAAGTCCTGTATTGTTTTCACTGTTTTGTTTTGACTGGCTTTATTCTGTTTTATTTTGTTTGGTTTTATTCTCTTAAAAATAAAAAAATTTTTAAAAATCTTAAAAAGAAAAACCAAAAAAGATGGCGGGCGGTGTCTGAGGTGATGAATGAGCCCATCTCCAGCGACCTCACCTCTGTGCCACTTGCTTTGGAGGTAACAAATCTTCCTCACTACATAAGCCGTCGGGAATTTTGCTTTCCATTATATGCAGACACAAATCATTCTGGCAGACACAACACACAAGATCTAATTTTCAGTAGAAATTAGATGAATACCAGTTAAGGTTTTGTGCAAAGATTCCCTGTGGCTATAAATTGCATTTGGTCCTAGATAGAGCCAGTGGATGAGTGAACACCAGTTAGATGCTTTTCATGTACACAGGGACTATGTCACTGACTTGTGAAAGCCAAAAATAAGTGAAGCCACATATAAAACACTTTCAAAGCACGCTGGCCTCTGCCTGCTGGCCCCAGATCCACAATTTTCTGACTTATCACGTGTATCTTATAATGCCTCTTCCCCTCCATCAGTACCAGCTCACCAAGTCCAGAAACCACACAGCTCTGGTTCTTCACTATCCCTGGCACCAGTCTGTGAGCTCGGCAAGGCCTGGCGCGGATCTGAAGAACGTGGCTCAGCAGTAGTTCCTTCCCTTTCGTTCTCTGAGTCTCGACAACTACGGTTGCTTACTCCCAGTTTCTAACCTATTCACAAGGTAATTTATCTTTTCCACTGTTACCTGTTTATTGGCATGCTTTTTAAGTGCTGGTTGACAAAAATCAATATCCTAATTCTAACCGATGCAATGGTCCCGGAAGACATCCGGGGATATGGTCTCTGAGTAAGGGGGAAATCGGGATTCACCAGCTGGCGTGACAGGAGAGGCCCACTGAGAGCACCGCGGCACTGCCGGCTTGAGGTCAGGGTCCCCCACAATTCTGCTGGCAGCGAGTGCACAGCGCGTATCATTACTGACCCGTATCTGGACATAGCCTCATCCCCTCAGCTCGGAACAATAAGGCTGACTCAGAACAAGGACAGTGGCACTTTTCAGGAGTCCCATCAGTGCCAGCCATCAGGCCCACGTGTCCACAGGCAAAGGCGTATTGTTGTGGTGTCGCAGTGCGGCTACAGGGCAGGGGACGACTGTGATCTGCGGGAAGCCACTGTCTGCCCCGGCACATGCAGCCACCACACAGTTTGGAACCAGGAAGCTTTGATTATAGCGAAATCACATTATGACACAATACTGAAATACATAGGGTATAATCAACATACACAGCTGAATGTTTAAAAAAAATTTTTGTTTTGTCTTTTTGACATAGGGTTTTGCTACAGAGTTTAGGCTGACTTTGAACTCACTTTGTGGCCCAGGCTGGCCTTGAACTCACAGCGATTCTCCTGCTTCAGCCACCTGAGTCCTGGGATTACCGACATGCCTCGCCACACCCAGCTGAATATATTTAAAATTTTAAATATATTTAATACAAAAGACAGTGCTATAATTCCCCTCAAAATATTTCTCATGCATTCAAACACACTTATCATTCTTGTCGCTTTCTGAAGCAGTTCTGGAACTCTTCCTTCATGAGTGTCTTTAGGAGGTACAATCGAAACTATAGTCCATGCTGCTGCCGACAGCACCCAACAGAAGGCAGACTTGCAAAAACATGATGCTGTGTCCTCATTCACGGCATTCACCGGGTCTGACACTGTATGACTTTCTGACTCCTCCCAAAGTCAAAATGACCGTGAAAGGTCAGTGATTTGAATGCATTCAGGACATCAAGGCAGCCACACAGCACAACTAAAGACACTCAGGAAAGAGGACTCCAGACCTGCTGCAGAAAGTGGCAAGAATGATGGGATGAGCATGTTCAAATCGGGGGAGGTATTTTGAAGCTTAACGCAGTGTGTCTTTTACAATAATCAATTTCTTAAAATTTAAATACACACCATATTTTTAAATCACACCTCATACATTAAGATGAGGAAGCATCTTCTCTTCCCTAAGTTACCTTGTGAGACTGTAAAGCAGCTGGCAAGTATGCAGCTTCCCTGCACCCCAGTGCTTACTGATGTACCCAGAAGACACTGCTGTTCCATCTTGACACCCCTTCTGGTCACACCCCAAGTTCTCAACCACCTAGGCCACTACTGATGAATCAGAGCTGTCAAGCGAGGCCTTTGTATGTGCGGGCGCCACTCCGGCTCAACCACTTAAGAGTTTTACCACTGGGCAAGGCAAGTCTTGTTTTGCTCTGAAATAAGAGTAGTGATATCTAACTTGCAAATCAGTTCCATGAATTTTATAAGCAAGCTGAGCACGGCGTTTAGTCAGTGGCAAGCCTCTGACACACAGGAGCTCAGTAAATGTTTTCACTGTATTATTCTTACTATTACCGTTTGTTCCTGTTACTCTTGCTATTTGTCTGATTCGTCCTTTAACACAGAGTCACTTTTGCTTCCACTCATTCATTCTGGGAGGCAACAGAGACAGAGGCTGATTATCCCGAGAGGAGTGAGCATTTCCCCGCTTCCAGATGGCGGGTTCATTCCCCGCGGGCAGCCAGAGCCGGCGCCCCAGGAGGTGCAGCCGCGCCTGTGCCGTCCTCTTGCTCCCACCTGGCAGCAGCTTTCCACTCACCAGGGAGCATCGCTGGTCTTCTAGAAGGCCACATTGCATGGACACCATAGCGGAGGTCAAGGTCTGGCCCTCGAGTCCTGCGGAGGCCTCTCCACACCTGGCTGGCTCCGTCCCAGGTCCTGTGCCCCCAACCTAACTCCCAGCTCTGCAAAGCTGGTCTGGCACCAACCTGGCTCGATGTTGGCAGGCCCGCGAGAGGCTACAGAACCAGCACGTCCCACAGCACCGCTTGCCGGGGAGGCTGCTGGCGGAGAAAAGCAGCTGGCTCACCAGCCTGGCCTCTCCTGATCAGATGGTAAAGCGCATTCCAGATCTGGAGCCTAAAGCTAGGGCCGCTGCGTTTACAGCGGGCAGGTGCCCACTGCGGCACACGCGCCTTTTCTTAGCTGTGTAGTCGCACTTGTGTACTTATTTGCTGTTTTGAAGACATGCACCATCTCCCTTGCCCAAATTTTGTCTGGGCGGAGACAGCCAGCCACGCAGCAGCAGGCGCTCTGTGGACGAGCAGTGCGTCTCTGTTCTCCTCGGCCACACGGGTCTGAGGCAGCTCGGAGCTGGGGGAGCCGTGGCCCCAAAGAGCTGGGTGTCACTGCCCGGGGCTCAAACCTGGGAGAAGCCTGCTTCCTGTCATTAGCCATTTGTCATGGGAGGCCTCAGGGGTGCTGGGGAAACGCGCCGGACAGCTCGTGGGGAGGGCAGAAAACCTCCTGCTCTGTCCTGCAGATATATACAGCTCGATACTGACTGTCTTCAAATGAGTCTGTATCAGGCTGATAATTTAATAAATATTTCAGTAGGTATCTAGCCAAGGGTACTCTAGGTGAGCACACGATGGCCAACCACAAGGCTCTCCTCGCGAATGCTTTAATGCAAAGCTAAGACACAGCACTAATCCCCGATCAGCTCTTGGATGACCAACTGGCCTCAGGACTGGGGAAGAAAAGACTGGGTCGTTTACTAAATCAGTCATCGACACCCACTATGTGCCAGTGCTCACTCAGGAGGGCAGAGAATGTCCAGCCCATTGCAGGGGACGAGAAACCTACAAGTCCCCACCCAGACAAGCGGCACAGCTGTGATTAGTGACGCTGACGCCTCCGAGAGGGCGTGTGTGGCTGGGATTCTCCTTGTGGCTGGGATCTCTGTGTGGCTGGGATTCTCCTCCAGTGCCTGCACAAGGAGAGGGTGGGTGGAACCTTTAGAATTAAAAATTTAGAAGATGAGTTTGTGTCTTTAGGATGTATTTGATTTTTTTCTTTCACAGTTAAGTACAGTGGTCCTTTTTAAAGATGGGAAAGACGCTTAATTATTTTTAGCCCAAGCTTTGACCAAGGTCTGACCATTTATCTGCTGGAGACAAGGCTGAACCACTTACTTCCTAGCCCTCCAATCTTATTGTCATCTGGAAGTCAAAACGGGATCTGAGGACCGACTCTGAGGATTACAGAATTCTGTTCCAAGGAGGATCCTGCTTCAATCATCAGTACGTTCCATTACTTCCACGTGGACACCAGCAGTCGATCAGAACCACATCCGCATTACCTGCACACTGGCCCTTGACGTGAGATACGCTGGCATCCGGGCAAGGCTCCCGAGAACCTTCGATGCTGAGGTGTGGGGAAACGAGCATGTTTTATCTCACTTCTACTACAATCGCAAAAAGGAAAAAGGGCTGAGATTTTGTTAGCTGTCAACACGTGGCCACAGCTGACCCGACAGCAGCAGCGCCCGACAGACACGGGAGGCTGCCGAGACTTCACACCCTGCCGCGGCTGATGGTTCCCGAGCAGGTGCGCCGCCGCAGACCTGGGAAAGGACACAGCGCGTACAGCACGGGGTCACAGCACCTTCGCATCCACGTCGCTCTCTACCGACAGCGCGCAAACCCTCTCCTCCGCAGGGAACGACCACTGTAGCTCAGTCTCGTGTTTAGATTTAACAACACAAGTCACCAAGTTATGGTATTTTTCGGTTTCAGAAGTCAATAGTTAAATGGACACAGATGCTGCAATTTTTCAGATCACCTACTTCCTCTATTCCTCTACTACAATTCCTCCACTACAACTTCACTTTACCTTTTACTACTGAATGATATTTCTAGGTTTCACTCATTTATCTTGTTTGGAATGTTTAATCAGTTACTTTCATTAGAAAGTCTGAAAATCTTCCAAATACTTTTTTGCTCAAGAAACATGAGAGCAAATTCATACATTAAAAATACACACTTGGGTGTGATGGTGTATGACTGTAACCCCAGCACTTGGGAGGCTGAGGCAGGAGGATTGCTGCAAGTTCAAGACCAGCCTAGGCTATGAAGTGAGCTCAAGGCCAGCCTGAACTGCATAGTGATACCCTGCCTCAAAAAGCAAAGAAACAAACCACACAGGCACACGTACACACAGACACACACACAGACACACATTTGGACCTAGTAATTCTACTGGTGGAATATAACAACCCTCTTTGCAAAATCGTACCAAGCTGTGTTGTTTGTAGTACGAAGAAGACGGTTAGAACACAATCTCACTGAAAAGACAGAAGGTAAATAAATAACAAACACAATACAATGTACTTGGTAGATAGGTAGTAGATGCTCACATGGAAAAACTTTAAGATATATGATTAAGTAAAAGGTACGTGGAGCAAACAATAGAGATGATACGGTCCGATTTCTACACATTTTGAAAAGATGACGCATACATGCACTACAACTGTTATAAAACGTTTATGAAAATGGAAGTTTTATCAAGATTGTTATTTCATTTTGGTATAGTAATGTATTTTTCTAGCAACTGTCAGGAAAGTAATTTTAAGCCCTTATTTCTAGTATTTATAATATCTCATATTCTAAGTTGGTATCTGATAGCAAATCGTCTTTAGAGTTCTTATTAAAAAAAAACTTTAAAAGAAAATTTGCTAGTGCCTTTAGACTGTGCTGCTGTAGATGCCTCAGATTGCTGAACAGATTCAAAACGTTTCCCTTTCACGGTCACTCTGCCTTCAAGGAAGGGTCTGAGGCTGCACAGGGCCAGGTCTGGTGGGCAGGGTGAGGAGAGACTGTAACGTTTGCCTTCCCACAGACAGCACTGGGCAGGAGGGATCACCTAATTCTTTAGCACCACGAAAAGCCACAAAAGAGGATTTCTAGAACTGCTTCAGAAAGTGGCAAGAACGATGGGATGAATGCGTTGACAGCGAGGGGGAAGATTTTGACAGGGATTAATGGCAATGTGTCTTTTACTGTAATACACTTTTTAAAAATTTAAATATTCACTGCACATTTCAACCGCTTGGCATACAACGTTATATAAATGATATCTTCCGGGTGTCCTTTCTTCCTCTGCCTCATCTCCACTCACCCGCTGACGAATCGCCATCTAATACACTCCCTGCAGAGGCTGCCCCGCCCTAGGAAATCCAGCTTTCAACTCCACAGGGCAAGAACAATGTGCAGACTTCTGTACTGGTACAATGGGAACAAAGAGATAAAGAACAGCCATTAGTGACTCTAATTAAGTAGGGCAGAAAATTGAAATGAGGATTCTAAGAACTGAAAAGAACCTGGAATAAATGTAGACATAGTAAAGATTAATACAGAAGCCAAAAAAACCTCACTAGGATCATGTCTTGGTTACCTTTTACTCGTTGCTGAGACAAAACACCTGACACCCAAAATTAGGGAAGGACAGGTTTATTTAGCTTACAGTTTTTGGAGGTTTCAGTCCACAATCAGCTGGCTCCAAGGCAGGGTGGCATGGCACAGGAACATT
>RJWM01049503.1:0-11084 GCA_004363535.1 Dasyprocta punctata
CACCAGGCAGGCGATTAAGCCGCCTAGCGAAACCTCCAGCCCCAGTTTTTTGAGTCAGGGTCGCACTACGTAGCTAAGGCCAGCCTTGAGCTCTCCTTGTAGCCCAAGCCGGCCTCGAACTCACAATGCGCAGCCTACCTCAGCCTCCCGAGTGCTGGGATTAAACTCATTCCTTATTTTCAAAGTCCTCTGTTGTGCTAGAAATTCTTTATTAAGGTATTACATAATAAGAGAAACTCAGCAAAGAGAATTGTTAATAGTTTTTCTTTGTTTTTGAAAACATCCTCCTAGCGACTGTCTTTCTTTAATGATGCTACTTGCATAAATCCTTTATCACATAATCTCTCTATTCTTTTAAAGCAACTCTGTTATAAATGACTGAAACTGAGATCATTTTGTTATCTGAGGAATAAGATTCTCTGGATGCATCTCAATCACTGTGACTTGTTGTCATGTAGGGTGGCATCCCAGGATATTTATAATCTTCTCAATGGTTAGCATGAAATTCTCAAACCAAAATTAATTTGAAGTTAGTTTGACTTAAAATAGTTTGGATAAGCTCTCCAAATTAAATTGTCATAGCTATAGTGCCACTTAACATTTAGAAATTGGTGCTTTGTGACAATGGTATTTAAATTGTTTCATTTCTGAATGAAATAATACTGTTATCAACACTCCACCCTTAGAAGAGGAATAATCATTAATCAGTAAACAGCCAAAATTTTTGTCTCCCCTGTCCTTTTCAAAACAGAGAATGTAAGAACAGTAACAGAAATGAAAGCTACCTTACCCATCCATCCATCTATTCACTTAACAAATATAAACCGAGCACCTACTGTGTGCAAGTTTTGTTTTATATAGGTCATGTCTACCATGTTATACAAAAGATAATCTTCCCTAGATTATTGTGAAAAACAAAAAAATTCATAACAAAATGCATAATGAGTGATCAGTAGTTAAAACATGTTATGTTCCTCCACATCCTTACCGCCATTTGTTTTTATTGAATTTGTTGATGATATTCTTTATTTCTGGGGTTAGATTGTGTCTCAATATAGTTTTAATTGGTATTTGTCTGGCTAGTGATGATAGCATGTTTTATGTATTTATTGGCCATTTTTAGTTGTTCTCAGGCGTGTCTATTCATTTTGGTTGTCCATTTTTGATTGAGTCTTTATTTTGGGGGAGTCATAAATATTTCAGGGTGTTTATATATTGTGTATGTTAGTTCTCTACCCAAGGAATTGCTAGCAAAATTTTTTTCTGATTCTGTAGATTGTGTTGTTTCTTTTGCTGTGCAAAAGCCTTTTGGTTTAATATCATCCTTTTTTTTTTTTTTTTTTTTTTTTGGCGTCACCAGGGATTGAACTCACAACCTCGCACCTGCCAGATAGGCACATAAGCCACTGAGCCAAACTCCCAGCCCTGGTTTTTTGAGGCAGGGTCGCACTGTGTAGCTCAGGCCGGCCTTGAGCTGGCATATCCCAAGCTGGCCTTGAACTCAAAATGCTCCTCCTACCTCAGCCTCCTGAGTGCTGGGATTAAAGAGGTGCACCACCATGCCCGGCTCATCTCATTTGTTGATTCTCAGTATTATTTCTTTTGCCATTGGTGTTCTGTCCAGAGAGTCCTTGCCTACACCTGTGTCTTCAAGTATTGATTTATTTTGTTTTCCATCAGATTAAGTATCTCTGCTTTAACATTTAGATCTTTGATCCATTTTGAATTTAGTTTATATTTATTTATTTTTGTCTTTTTGAGAAATAGTCTTGCTATGCAGTTCAGGCTGGCCTTGAGCTCACTTTGTAGCTCAGGTTGGTCTCGAGTTTGTAATGATCCTCCTTCCTCAACCTCCCAAGTACTGGGATTACAGGCATGTGCCACCCTGCTCAGCTTTAATTTAGTTCAGTATATGGTGAGACATATGACTCTAGACTGAATCTACTGCATATGGACATCTAATTTTCTCAGCACCATTTATAGAAGAGGCTGTCTTTCCTTTCCTCCAGTGTACGTTTTGGGCCCATTTGTCAGAGATCAACTACAGTGGTAACTTAGTTGACGAACGTAGTTTGTTCAACAGTTCTGGGGAAGACGACTATGGTCATGTTCATCGTCTGTTGCAGAGTTGCTGATTGGGAATGCTTGTGCTTGTGAACTGAAATGTTTTCAAACAGAAGTGTTCATGGACCAAGTTGTTACTGTAGTTGTACTGGGGTTGTTCGTTCCTTGTATTCTGTTGCATTGATCTACATGCCTGTATTTTTTGCCAGTACCTTGTGTTTCAATCACTGTAGCTTTATGGTATAACATCAAATCTGCGATTGTGATGCCATATGCTTTGCTTTTGTTACCCAGGATTGCTTTTGCTATTCTGTGCCTCTTCTGATTTGATATAAGTTTTATGATTGTTTCTTCTAGATCTATGAGAAATGACATTGGTATTTAGATGAGTATTGTATTAAATGTATGCATTGTTTTTGGAAGTATAGCCATTTTGATTATGTTGGTTCTGCCTATCTAGGAAAAGTGGATCTCTTTCCAGTTTGTTTTGACTTCCTTGATTTACTTTTTCAGAGTGGCATCATTTTCATCGTAGAGTTTTTTTACTTCCTTCGGTAGTTTAATACCTAAGTATTTAATGGTTTTGCACTAGTAGTTTAATACCTACGTATTTAATGTTTTTGGTATTGTTTTACTAAATTGTTTTTCAGTGAGTTCATTAAGAAAGAAACGCTATTGATTTTTTAGCATTTATTTTGTATCCTGCTACACTACTAAATTTGGTTTTCAGTTCTGGGGGGGAATATTTTGAATGTTATAAGTAAAGGATAATGTTATCGGAAATAATGATATTTTGAAATTGTGCTTTCCTAAACCTATCCCTTTAATTTTTTCTCTTGCCTGATTTCTCTAGTAATGTGTTGATGACTATGTTGAACATGACTGATGGTAACTGACATCCTTGTCTTGTTTCCAGTTTTAGAAAGAAAGCTTTTATTTTACCCTATTTAATATGATGTTGGCAAAAGTTTGGTTGTAAATGACTTTTATCACATTGAGATATAGACTTTTTATACCTATTTTACTCAGCATTTTTCTGATGAATTACTGCTGGATTTTGTCAAAGGCTTTTGCTGTGTCTACTGAGGTGATCATATGATTTTTGTCACTGCTTTTGCTTATGTGATACATTACATTTATTGATTTGTATATGTTGAATTATCCTTGCATCTTTGAGATGAAACCTACTTGGTCATGGTATGTGATCTTTGTGATGATTCACTGCATTCTGTTTGCCAGTATCTTGCTAAGGAATTTTGGATGTATGTTCGCTAAGAGAAATGGGCCTATAGTTGTCTGTCTCCTTTTTTCTTTTTTCTTTTTGGACCCTTGTCTGGGTTTAGGATCAGGATAACATTAGCCTCTAAGAATGAGGTTATTTATTTATTTATCTGTTTGCTTTTAAGATGGGTCTTGCTATGCAATTCAGGCTGGTCTTGAACTCACTGTGTAGCCCAGGCTGACCTCAAACTTACAGCAAATGTCCTTCCTCAGCCTCCGGTCTGCTGGAATCACAGGTGTGCTCCACCACACCCTGCTCTGAGAATGACTTTAGAAATCCGTTAAGAGTTTTTTTGGCGCAATAGAGAAGCAGAAGGACAGAGAAAGTGGCCATTTATTGAGGATGCTGAGAGGAGCCCATAACCCGCAGGGATTTGGCCTTCTCCTCCGACCAGATACAAGAGAGAGGCAGAGGGTTATATGACCTCTGATCAGAAGTGGCGCATGGGGCTGGCATTGATGACACACGAGATACTGATTAGAGCTTTCATCCTGTACAAGCAGGAAAGTAACAATTTGGGCTGAAGGCGAAGAAAGAGGGAGTGGTCAGGGATAAGCGTTCCCGCTTTGCCCTTCCATCATATCAGACCATTGCCATAATTGTACAGTAATTTGTACAAGGGCAAGAACCTTTCAAAATCCTCTTCCACTCTCAATTTCATTAAAAATTTTGAGGGATATTGGTGTTAGGTCTCTGAAATTCTAGTAGAATGTCGTGAATCCATCAAGTCCTGGGTTTTTCTTGGTAGATTTTTTTTTTAATACCTCCTTGAATTTTATTACCTGTTACTGAATTTGTTCGATTTTTAAACCTTCTTGGTTCAGTTTTAGCAATTTATGTGTATCTAGGAATCTCTTCGCTTCTTCTGAGTGTTCTAATTGTTTGGCTTGTATGTTTGTAAAGTAGTTGGTAATAGTTTTCTGGATTTTGGCAGGGTACTTTGTGATTTCATCTTTTTCAGTTTTGGTTGCATTTTCTTTTTTTGCTAAGATTGGCTGAGGGTTTGTCTATTTTATTTAATTTTCATAAATCCAGCTCTTTGACTGATTTTTTTCTTTGTATTATTATTATTTCTTTGGTCGCTATTTCATTAATTCCTGCTCTGGTCTTTATGATTTCTTTTCTTCTATGAACACTAGATACAGATTCTTTTTGGTTTTGTAAGATCTTGAGATGCCTCATTAGGTTATTTATTTGGGTTCATTCTGTTTTTCTGCTGTGAATATTCACCAGTATAAACTTCCCTCTGAGGACTTATTATGTACCATAAGTTCTGCTAAGTTGTACTGGCACTATCTGTAATTCTAAGAACTATATTTCTTCCTTAATTTTCTGTGGGTTCCACTGATTATTTAAGAATGAGTTGTTTAATTTCAATACATTTGCATAGTTTCTGTGGTTTCTTTTGCTATTAATTTCTAGTGTCATTGCACTGTGATTTGATAGTATGCATGGTAAAATTTCAATTATTTTTCATTCATTTAGCCATGCTTTGTTAGGTGGTATGTGGTCTATTTTGGAGAAAGTGCCACGTACAACTGAAAAGAATGTGCATTCTGTTGTTGAGTGGAATATTATGTACATATCCTTTAAATCCATTTGTTTGAAGGTTTGATTCAACTCATATTTCTTTGCTGATTTTTTTAATTTGGTTGATCTATTTGGGATAATGGTATATTGAGATTCCCCCATTTTATATATATATATATATATATATATATATATTTTTTTTTTTTTTTTTTTTTTTTTTTTTTTTTTTTTTTTTTTTTTTTTTTTTTTTTTTTTTTTTTTTTTTTTTTTTTTTTTTTTTTTTTTTTTTTTTTTTTGCGGCACTGGGGATCGAGCTCACAACCTCGCACCTGCCAGGGCAGGCACTTAAGCCACTGAGCCAAACTCCCGGCCCTGGTTTTTTGAGGCAGGGTTGCACTATGTAGCTGGCCATCCTTGCGCTCGCATTGTAGCCCAAGTGGGCCTATAACTCACAACGCTCCTCCTACCTCAGCCTTCCGAGTGCTGGGATTAAAGGCGTGCGCTACCTTGCCTGGCTCTCCCCCGTTATAATTGTTTATCTGATCTTTTCTGTCCATTAGACTTTGTTTTATGAAGTTGGCTGTACTGTGGTTTGGTCCATATATGTGAATAACTATTATGTCTTCTTGTTAAATAATTGTTGACCAATATGCAATTTCCTTTTTTTTTTTTTATGTGTTTTGATCAGCTTTGAGTTGAAATCAACTTTGCCTGTAAATGAAATAGGTACTCTGCTTCTTTTTAGGTTCCCATTGCCTAGAATATTGCTTTCCATCCTTTGATTTTTTTTTTCACTCTATGAATTTCTTTTTGTGTTAAATGTGTTTCTTGTATATAGTATAATGTTTGCTTTTTGTTTTGTGATCCACCGTTCTAATGTGTGTATTTTCGTTGGTGAGTTGAGTCCATTTACATCGACGGTTATAATTGATAGTTATTGTCTTATTCCTGCCATTGTATTTCTTGTTGTTTTGCTTGGTTTCTCTTCTACTGAATTACTAACCTATCAGATACATTCATTGTATTGGACCTTTTGACATTCAGTAACTTACCGCGGACTTAACAGTGACCCTCAGTTCCATTTCTCTTTGATAGCCAATAATTAGTACTGTTGTGGTTTGAATGTATCTCCCAAAAGTTCATGTGAGAAAAGTAAACACAAATTAATATATTAATAGTTTTTGGAGTTTGGAGTTTCAGAGATAATTAGGATTAGATGAGATCATGTAGGTGGAACCTATGATGGCATCAGAGACTTTATAAAGAGAAAGATCAGTTCCAGCTAGCATAGTTGGTTTGTGATGCTCCAAGTTGCCCTCTGCCATGTTATCATGCAGTAAAAATGCCCTTTGAACAGATGCTAAGCAGATGCCAGTGTAGTCCCCTTAGTCTTCCCAGTTTCCAGAAATGTAAACTCTTTTAAAAAAGTCATTTCAATTTTTATTCTAACTTTTTTACCTACTCACTTCCTTCAGCCCCTCCTCCCCTCCCCATTTTAAATGAACTGCTATTGCTTATAAATTCCTTAGTCTTTGGTATTTTGCTATCACAGCTGAAGACAGACTAAAAGCAGTACTATATAGCATGGCCACTTTCCAGGATAGTGTTTTTGTCTTTTATTTTTTTATTTTTATTTATTTATTTTTTTTGCGGCACCGGGGATTGAACTCACAACCTCTCGGCTGCCAGGGCAGGCGCTTAAGGCCCTGAGCCAAACTTCCGGCCCTTGTTTTTTTGAGGCAGGGTCGCACCATGTAGCTCAGGCCGGCCTTGCGCTCGCGTTGTAGCCCAAGCCGGCCTCGAACTCACAACGCTCCTCCTACCTCAGCCTCCGGAGTGCTGGGATTAAAGGCGTGCACCACCACGCCCGGCGTTTTTGTCTTTTATACTAAGATATTTCTATAACTTGCAGCATCTTACCCATCATTCATAACCATCATTCCTCTTGCTTGAATTATTGTTTCCAATGTACTGACTTTATTTGCTTTTTTAAAACTTTTGTATTTTAAACCATTTTAGAATAATCTTTAATTACATAAATCCACATCAATATCAAAAAGTACAGAGAGGTGTGGTATACTCTTTGATTGAGTATTTTGGGACACTCAATCTGAAGTGGTGCAGAAAAAATGAGAGCGAGAGAGATAAGGAGGAGGCCTTTAATGCTGAGGGCATGGGAGAGCTTTAGGGGCAGGAAAGGTGTAGAAACTCTCAACAAGAACAAAGTGTAGTTAGTTTAATCAGTTTTGCCTGGGGGGAGGAGCTTGGGAGGTGGGCAAAATGACATATTAACAGCTGATTTGAAGGACCATCTGCCTGTGTAAAACAGGAGACAGAAAGATTTATTGGAGGCTGGAGTTGGAGGCTTGGGGGGTGTGAAGTCTTGGGATTGGAGAGGGCTTGGCACACATGCAAAAAGGGAGCAGAAAGTTTATCTCTGGAATGAGAAGAACACGGAGATTACTCTTGGAGAACTAAGTTGTTTCTCTGGGTCCGGTACCAAGTGGGGGCATGTCATGTTACAGATAGCTAAGCCCCAGGCTAGCAGAACCTATCACTCTTCATTTCACTTCCTCCAAAGGTTATGTTTTATATATGAGAACACCATATCCAGCACTGAAAATTAGCATTGGTACAATGTGTGTATAGTTTTATGCCATTGACATGTGAAGATTTTTATAAACAATAAAAATACAGAAATATTCCTTTACCTTAAATATTGTCCCTTTTAGCTACCAATGTTTTTAGAGTCAAATTCACTTCCACTAATTTTGTGCTAGGTATAAACTGTGGCAACTGCTAATTTGTTTTCCATTCGTATAATGTAAAAGGAATCATGTAGTTTGTGACTTTTTTGGAATGGCTTTTTTCTATTGAACCTAACTTTTCTGAGATTCATTCAAGTTGTTGCCTATATTTATAGTCGCTTTCTCTTTATAGCTTAATAATATTCCATGGTATGAATGCAGGACTATTTGCTAAATGATTTGTATATTTTACCATTGCATTTACATCTTCCCTGATTTTTTAAAATTCTTTCTTTTGTTGTCTATTCTCCTGTTAAGCTTACTCACTGTTTAATTTGGCACTTTTATTTTTCAATTCTTAAATTCTTGTTTGATACTTCTTTAAACCTTCTTTTCTTTGATGAGACTTGTCTTATTTGTTTCAATCATGTTCATAATTGCTTGTTTTTGTTTGTTATTTTTGTTACTGTTCTTTTTTTGAGACAGGGTCTTGTTATATAATTTAGGCTGGCCTTGAACACATTATGTAGCCAATGGTGGCCTCAAACTTGTGATCCTCTTACCTTGGCCTCCCGAGTGCTGATATTACAGGTATGTACCACCATCCCAGGCCATAATTGCTTGCTCTTTTTTGGGAAGGGATTTGGATACTGATAAGATTTTTGGCACAGTGGAGAGACAGAGAGAAAGAGGCCTTTACTGTGGGCACAGAAGGGCTGCAGAAGAAACATAAGCACTCACTGGGAAAAACAAAGAAGTGAGTCTGGCTGGGGCAAAATGACATATCAACAACTGATTTGAAGGAGCATCTGTGCATGCAAAACAGGAAACAAAAATTTACTGGGGGCTGGGGTGTGGAGCCCTTGGGTGGTTGTAGAGTCTTGGGATTGGAGAGAGCTCAATGCAGAGGCAAAAAGGGAGCAGGAGGTTTATTTCTGGCACTAGAAGGAGAACATAAAAAATTATCTTGGAGAGATAAGTTGCTTCTCTAGGCCAGGTACGAAGTTGGGCAGATGTCATGTTAGAGATGGGTAAGCCCCAGGCTGGCACAATATATCAGGTATAAGAAATTGAACTCATAACCTTGTGCTTGCCAGGCAGGAACAGTGCCACTGAGCTATATCCTCATTCTCATAGTTGCTTCTTGAATAATGTTATGATGATTATTTAAAATCCTAGTGAGACGATTTTATATTATCTCAGTACTAATGTCCATTGATTTTCTTTTCTCTAAGTTAGAGGTTTCACTGGTTCTTAATATGACATGATTTTATTAGCCAGGCGTGGTGGCGCACACCTTTAATCCCAGCACTCAGGAGGCTGAGGTAGGCGGAGCGTTGTGAGTTCAAGGTCTGGCTAGTGCAACGCCGGCCTGAGCTACTTAGTGCAACCCAGTCTCAAAGAACTACAGCTGGGAGTTTGGCTCAGTGGCTTAAGCGCCTGTCAGGCATGAGGTTGTGAGTTTGATCTCCGGTGCCGCAAAAAAAAAAAAAAAAAAAAAAGACATGATTTTCAATTGACTCCTCAACATTTTTGGTATTCAGATATTTAGCTATAATCTACCTCTTATTTCAATCTTTTGTTTTAGTAGGCCTCTGACATTGCCTCTGAATGGGAAGTAGGATCTGCTTGCTTTCTACAAGATGGGTGTGGGTATTTAGTTTTGTCACTTAACCTTTATTAACATTTTGGTTAGGTGGAGCATCTTTTGTTATTGCTAGGCAGCACAAATAGGAGTTGAGGTCTCTACTTGGCACTCACTGACCCCACCTTGAGAAGCACAGAAGGAGTGCTTTTATTTATTTATTTAAGTACTGGGAATTGAACTCAAGACCACAGGCTTGCCAGGCTTGTGCCACTGAGCTATATCCCTGGTCCTGGAATGCTTCTTCTTCTTCTTTTTTTTTTTTTTTTTTTTTGTGGCACCGGGGATTGAACTCACAGCCTCATGCCTGCCAGACAGGTGCTTAAGCCACCAAGCCAAACTCCCAGCCCTAGTTTTTGAGGCAGGGTCTTACTATGTAGCTCAGGCTGGCCTTGCCCTCACATTGTAGCCCAAGCTGATCTTGAACTCATAGGGCTCCTCCTACCTCAGCCTCCTGAGTGCTGGGATTAAAGGCATACACCACTAAGCCCAGCTGAGTGCTTCTATTTAATTGGGTGTAAGATAAGGTCCTGCCTCCCTAACTGATCTCTACTGACACCAACTGGAAGGCCTCCTTATTTGTTGTCAGGCAGGGAAGATGGTCCCAGTTCCCCACTGTTTTGTGTGATACTATCCTAGCTGTGATTACAAGAATGAATAATGTAGTTTCCAAATACAAGGTGATTTTTCCAGAAATCTTTCCCTTGTTGACTTCTCATTTAATCCTATTCTGATGATTGATCATACTTTGTGTGACTTGAGTTATTTTAAATTTATTGCGTTTCGTTTCATGGCATAGGATATAAGTTTGGTAAATATACCATGGACAGTTGAAATGAGCTTGTAGTCTTCAATGCTGAGTTTAGTTTTCTATAAATACCAATCATTTTGATTTGGCTAATAGTATTTGTAAAATTTTCTGCATACGTAATGATTCTGTGTCACCTCTTTTGATTAGTTGTTGAGACAAGAATAAGGAAATATCTGAGTGTTCTTATACATTTGTTTACTTATCCTTGTAACTATTATTCCTGACATTTCCTTGCTCTTTATTTTTCACTTTTTTTTTTTTTTTTGCGGCACCAGGGATTGAACTCACAACCTCGCGCCTGCCAGGGCAGGCGCTTAAGGCACTGAGCCAAACTCCCAGCCCTGGATGTTTTGAGGCAGGGTCGCACTATGTAGCTCAGGCCGGCCTTGCGCTCGTGTTGTAGCCCAAGCCGGCCTCGAACTCACAACGCTCCTCCTACCTCAGCCTCCCAAGTGCTGGGATTAAAGGCATGCGCCACCACGCCCGGCTCATTTTTTACTTTTTATTAGTACATGTACATACCATCTGAATTCTTTTCTTTTACCCTACTCTTTACCACTGTTTGCTAGCATCAGATTCTTTTATTTCATAATTCTTTATCAATTTAATTATTAAAAATACAGAGTAAGTGCCAGTGTAACAGGCAAAAAAACATGCAAAATACATCATTATTCTACTAAATCAAGGTATGATTTTTGATATTGTCAATGCTAGATTATAATAACTTTTTTCTTTTTCTGTTTTTCCTGTTCTATCATTTTCTACTGTATTTTTTTTTTTGAATTTTCTCACTGATTTTTGTTATTTTATTTTTTTTATTTTATTAATAATAGAAGACAAGACAGAAGAGAATCCCCCATATTTGCTACATTGCCCATTGTAAAGTGATACTTGGGTTGCTGACCAGAGGCCTGGCCGAATCCACAAAACAAAAGTTGGCTCATATTCCTTGGTTGCTATCAGTTTAGCCAGACCTCTGAGACAGCAGGCTGCTGACGGGGGGGG